>NW_015505015.1:27398-39107 GCF_001595765.1 Miniopterus natalensis
GGGGGGGACTTTAGTGCATGTGCTGTCGAGTCGAGCACTGGGAGGTGATTTTTCAGCTCCCAGGGACACAACACTGAGCCGCAGAGTTATAAAGTTATGTCCCTAATTCTTTTCCAATTCTCCTGATCACTTCACGGGGCAGGGGAGAGTACCATCTCAAAGCTAATGTGTTTCATTTATAAAAATTTTGAACATGCAGACACGTAAAGCTATGAGAGACATTGTTGTACCCATCACGCAGAAATAACCCACATGTCCTTTTGCTTTGGAGCTTTACACTCTCCAGATAATAGAAACAAATCATTCTCAATATAGCCGAGGCCCAGTGCCTCCCTAGGCCTTGAAGCCTTGGCATGTAGTGCCGATTCTTGAGTCGGGTATTCTGTCAGGCCTGATGGAATTTTCTGTACTTTGATATGCATGTATCTCCATTAGTGATGTATATTACAGTTCCCCCGGGTTTTCACTTTACACAAATTACTCTAACGCTGCGCATGTCGCGTTGCACTTGCCTTTTCCTTGCACTGTTTTTAATACCTGGATGTTCTTCCTTCGGGCTTTGCTGCTTTAGAGCAATTCCAGAGTTCACTCACCTCCCCAGCCAAGGCAGAGTTGGATCGTTTCCTTTCTGGAATTATCTTGGCACCTGTGTCCTCATGGATGTGGGAAAGGGCCTCTCTAGAGCAGACATTTAAAAACGCCTTCCTCAGGAGGTGCGCAGAGGCCTAAGCAGGGTTGCCAAGTTGCTTTCCAAGCGGCCGGCTGACCCAGATTCCCACAAGCAGACCTTATATTTCTTCTTTCCATCAGTCTCACCAGCTCAGTGCATTATCAGACTGTAATTTTTGCACATCTTACGGCTGTGAAAAGAATATGTCTTCTTAATTAACATTTCCCGATTATTAGTGAAGAAGAATATGTCTTGTTTTCTTAATTAACATTTCCTGATTATTAGTGAGGCTGAGTTCTTCATGGTCAGTTATGTTTTCTACTTTGCAAGTTGTCCACTCCTTTCTGCATACATTTTTAATGGGATTGCTTATCTTTTTCTTATCTTGTAGGAGTTTGTCATAAATCTGTATGCTAATTGTCAATGATAGGTATTGGAAATATCTTTTCACACTCTGTATCTTGCCTTTTCTCTTTATTTTTGGTTTATAAGTTTAATATAGTCCAATTTTATGGGTTTTGCCTTTATTTTATTATTATTTTTTTTAATCCTCACCAAGGATATTTTTTCCATTGCTTTTCAGAGAGAGTGGAAGGGGGAGAGNATTATTATTATTATTTTTAATCCTCACCAAGGATATATTTTCCATTGCTTTTCAGATAGAGTGGAAGGGGGAGAGAGAGAGAGCAAAACACCAGTGTGAGAGAGACACATCGATTGGTTGCCTCCTGCACGAACCCTGACCAGGNTTATTATTATTTTTTTTAATCCTCACCAAGGATATTTTTTCCATTGCTTTTCAGAGAGAGTGGAAGGGGGAGAGAGAGAGAGCAAAACACCAGTGTGAGAGAGAGACATCGATTGGTTGCCTCCTGCACGAACCCCGACCAGGGCTGGGGATCNTGGGGATCCAGCCTGCAACCAAGTACGTGCCCTTGGCTAAAATTGAACCCAGGACCCTTCAGTCCANAAAACACCAGTGTGAGAGAGAGACATCGATTGGTTGCCTCCTGCACGAACCCCGACCAGGGCTGGGGATCCAGCCTGAACCAAGTACGTGCCCTTGGCTAAAATTGAACCCAGGACCCTTCAGTCCACGGGCCAACGCTCTAACCACTGAGCCAAACTGGCCAGGGCTGCTTTTGCCTTTTTATCTTGCTCTTTCATACCTCTGAAAAACCGTTTACAATTTTGCTTTTTATGGTTAGGTCTTCAAAGGATCTGGAAACATCCCTAAAACCAGTGCTTGATCTGTAGGCCTTAAATTTGATGCTGTTTTCACTGCACTGTACTTTTAAATATTTTTAAATATTCATTATTGTTTCTTTTTTTACCCCTAGATTATCTAGAAATATGTTTTTCATTTCCAAAGGTATGGGAATTTTTACAACTTTTTGTTTTACATTTTTATTAGCATTACATAATATTCATGATATAAATTGTTTGGAATTTGTTGAAACCTGCTTGGTCAGGTAGTATATGATGAGCTTTTGTGTTTTATATGGGTTATATGTTGAATTTCTATTTTGTAGTGATTGTCTTTAAATTTTTAATATGAATACTTATCAAAGCCTAAAATTAATCAGCATTTCTGTCTTCCTCCTACACAATATGAAGACTTGGGGAAGCTTCAAACCACCCCTACTGATCTTACGTGTTGTCTTCGTCTAGCACTTTCAGTTCCACTTCATTTTGACTGTATAAAACAACAGTAATTGGAGTAACAAAATAACAGTGACTAATTTAAAAGGGGTGAAAAATGAAGTAAAACTAAAAATGCTGGACAGAGATAGTATGTGAGATGAATGAGGGATGCTTTTTGAGCCTTCTAAATTAGTCATTTCTGTTTTTATTACTGTTCGTAGTTTTGTTTTAAGCAGGCATTGATTGTTTAGACTTAGACATTTACCCATTTCTTGCCCTTAATACTTCCTGCACTCCACTCCTTCCTTCTGGGGCTCCTTAAATATATTCTTTCAGACCCCAGTGAGAACCTGACAGTGGCAAACTCTCTTAGTCTTTCTTTATCTGAAAATATTCTTATTTTGCCCTTACTCCTGAATGATAGGGTTTTTTTCCTTTTTATTGAATTTATTGGGATGACACTGGCTAACAGTCTTACAGGTTTCAGGTGCACAATCCTACAACACATCAGTACACTTCACCACCCCAAGTCAGGTCTCGGTCCATAACCATTTATCCCCCCTTTACCCTCCTGCACCTGTCCCCCACCGCTCCCCCCAGCAATCACTACACTGTTGTCAATATCCATGAGTTCTCTCTCTCTCTTTTTCCCCTCAATCCCTCCAAAACCCCTACCCTTCACCCCCTCCCCAAACAGTCGTCAGCCTGCTCTCTATCTACGAGTCTGTCTCTGTTTTACTTGTTAGTTCAGTTTGTTCACTAAATTCCACATATGAGTGAGATCATATGGTACTTGTCTCTCTCTGACAGGCTTATTTCACTTAGCATAATACTCTCCAGACCCATCCATGCTGTCTCAAAAGCTAAGATTTCCTTGTTTTTTAGAGCTGAGTAATATTCCGTTGTGCAAATGTCCCACAGCTTTTTTATCCACTCGTCTACTGATGGACACTTGGGCTGCTTCCAGATCTTAGCTATTGTAAATAACACTGTAGTGAACATAGGGGTGCATATATTCTTTGGAATTAGTGTTTCTTGTTTCTTCAGATATATATTCCCAGAAGTAAAATCACTGGGTCATAAGGCAGTTCCATTTTTAATTTTTTGAGGAAACTACACGCTGCTTTCCACAGTGGCTGTACCAATCTGCATACCCACCACCAGTACACAAAGGTTTTCTTTTCTCCACACCCTCTCCAAAACTTGTTTGTTGATTTGTTGATGGAGCCATTCTGACAGATTTGAGTTGATATCTCATTGTGGTTTTAATTTGCATCTCTCTGATGATTAGCGATGCTGAGCATTTTTTCATATGTCTCTTGGCCATCTCTATCTCCTCTTTGGAGAAGTGTCTATTCAGGTTCTCTGCCCATTTTTTAATTGGATTGTTTGTTTCTTTGGTGTTGAGTTTTATAAGTTCTTTATAAATTTGGGATATTAACACCTTATCAGATGTATCGGCAAATATGTTCTCCCATTCAGTGGGTTATCTTTTTTGTTGTTGATGGTTTCCTTTGCTGTGCAAAAACTTTTTAGTTTGATGTAGTCCCATTTGTTTATATTTTCTTTTGTTTCCCTTTCCCAAGGAGATATATCAGAAAAAATATTTCTATGAGAAATGCCCGAGATTTTACTGCCTATGTTTTCTTCTAGGGTTTTTATGGTTTCAAATCTAACATTTTAAGTCTCTAATCCATTTTGATTTTATTCTTGTGTATGGTGTAAGAAGGTGGTCTAGTTTCACTTTTTTGCACATATTTGTCCAATTTTCCCAAAACCATTTATTTTATTATTATTATTTTTTTTAATCCTCACCCAAGGATATTTTTTCCATTGCTTTTCAGAGAGAGTGGAAGAGAGAGAAACATCAATGTGAGAGAGACACATTGGTTGGTTCCTCCTGCATGCGCCCCAACCAAGGCTGGGGATTGAGCCTGCAACTTGAGATATGTGCCCTTGAACCAGAATTGAACCTGAGAACCTTCAGTCCACCAACCATTGCTCTAACCATTGAGCAAACTGGCTAGGGCCCAGCACCATTTATTGAATAAACTGTCTTTACTCCATTGTATGTTCTTGCCTCCTTTGTCAAATATTAATTTACCATAAAGGTGTGGGTTTCTTTCTGGGATCTCTGTTCTGTTCCATTTTTCTATATGTCTGTTTTTATGCCAGTACCATGCTGTTTTGATTACAGTGACCTTGTAGTGTAGTTTGATATCAAGTAGCATAATTCCTCCAACTTTGTTCTTCTTTCTCAAGATTGCTGTGGCTATTTGGGGTCTCTTGTGGTTCCATATAATTTTTTTCTTTTTTAATGTTTTTAATTGATTTTTTTAAAGAGAGAGAGGAAGGGAGAAGGATAGAGAGAGAGGAATATCCATGAGAGAGAAAGACATCATCTCGATCGGCTGCCTCCTGCACGCCCCGCACTGGGGACTCAGCCCGAAACCCGGGCATGTGCCCTGACTGGGAATTGAACCGGTGACCTCTTGGTTCCTGGGTTGATGCTCAACTGCTGAGCCATGTCGGCCACGCCATATAAATTTCTGAAGTATTTGTTCTAGTTCTGTAAAATATGCCATTGGTATCTTGATAGGAATTGCATTGAATCTATAGATTGTGTAGTATGGACATTTTAATGATGTTAATTCTTCCTATCCATGAACATGGTATATGCTTCCACTTATTTGTATCTTCTCCAATTTCTTTCTTCAGTGTCTTATCATATTTTGAGTACAGGTCTTTTACACCCTTGGTTAAATTTATTCCTAGGTATTTTATGCTTTTTGAAGCAATTGTGAATGGGCTTATTTTCTTAGTTTCTCTTTCTGATAGTTCATTATTGGTGTGTAACAGTGTAACTAGGAGAGTGATGTGAGAGGAATGGCAGCATGAGAGATCCCTTTGATCTCTTCCCCTGAAATTTCAATAAGTTGAATAGCTATAGCTCAACAAAAGATTCTCTGCTCAACATACAGGCACACCTGAGAGACCTGCACATTGAAGCACCTAAAGGTGGACATGTGGGAACAAATAGGGGAGGCCAGAAGGAAGGAGAGCTCATATGAGCCACAGACGCAGCCCTGCAGCTGGGAGCTCATGGCAGACTCAGTCCAGAGAGGGGAGGAAGCTGGCTGGCTGCGGCTGGTGCTTCCTTCAGCCCAGAAGTGCAGAGAGACTTGTTGGGCACTCCTGCAGGAGTGAGCAGTGTGAACTGTGGCTGAGCAGAGACCTGGGCAAGGACACAGCACAGAGTTCCTGCATGGCTGTTAGGCAGTTGGCATTCTAGGCAAAGAAAGAAAGCCACAGAGCCCTACCACCCCAAGGACTCTCAAAACTCGCCCCCTGTCACCCTTGATGCTGGGTTGTGGACCACATTGTCTGCAGACCTGAGAACTAGTACGACAATCACTATTTCTCCTGAGCAAAGGGTGCACTCTTTTTTTTTTAATCCTCACCCTAGGATATGTTTTTATTGATTTTAGAGAGAGAGGAAGGGAGACAGAGAAAGAGAGAAACATCAATGTGAGAGAAACATTGATCAGTTGCCTCCTGTATGCGCCCCAACCAGGGATTGAATCCACAGCCTAGGTATGTGCCCTGACCAGGAATTGAACCTGCAATATTTTGGTGTATGGTACAGTGAGCCACCCAGCCAGGGCTAAATGGTGCACTCTATAACTTATCCCTGGTTGGGGACCTGTGGGTGAGGACCCCACAGATGTGAGGTTCAAGGTTACCATTACCAAGAGGACAAAACAAATAAGGTGGCCAGATTCCCCCAGACAACCTCATCCCTAAGCATCCTGGCTATACTGATGGCAGCCACAGAGGTCAGCTTTGGAATTTCACAGAGATAAAAAATTTGTGATTTTGTGCCACCTACTGGGAAATAATAGAAACACCTCTTCATAGAAATCTGCTTGAGAAATGCCACTAATACATAGATGCCTGGACAGAGAAGGAACCCATCAAATACCATGAATAACCAAGGTAGTGAAGCAGCTCAAAAAGAAAATGAAAAATCTCCAGAAAGCAAACTTGAACACATGGAAATATGTAATATAAATTACAGAATTCAAGGCAGCAGTTCTGAAAATACTCAACCAGGTGTGCGAAAATACAGACAGCCAATTTAATGCAACCAGAAAACAAATGAACAAAACGAGTATTTTACTAAAAAGATTGAAACTTAAAAAAAAAAAAAAACTAAACAGAAATCCTGAGGGTGGAGATTTCAATAAAAGAGATCAAGGATGAACTAGTGAGCATAGGAAATAGAGCCAACCAGATGGAGGAAAGAATTAGTGATATAGAAGATAGAAATCTAGCAATAACACAGAGGGAAGAAGAGAGAAACCTGAGCATTAAGAAAAAATGAAAAGAGCTCTACAAGAACTATCTGGCTCCATCAGAAAAAAGCAATATAAGACTAATAGGCATGCCAGAAAAGAAGAGAGGGAGAAGGGAATGGAGAGTCTAAACAAATAGTTGGTGAGAACTTTTCAAACCTATGGAAAGAGTTAGATCCTTGAATCCAAGAAGCAAACAGAACACCTAGTTACCTCAATCCAAAGAGACCTTCTCCAAGGCACATTGTATTAAAACTGTCNGAAAAAAGCAATATAAGAATAATAGGCATGCCAGAAAAGAAGAGAGGGAGAAGGGAATGGAGAGTCTAAACAAATAGTTGGTGAGAACTTTTCAAACCTATGGAAAGAGTTAGATCCTTGAATCCAAGAAGCAAACAGAACACCTAGTTACCTCAATCCAAAGAGACCTTCTCCAAGGCACATTGTATTAAAACTGTCAAAAATGAATGACAAAGAAAGAATTCTCAAAGCAGCCAGGGAAAAGAAGGAAGTGACCTACAAAAGAAAGTCCACCAGGTTATCATCAGACTTCTCAGCAGAAACTCTACAAGCCAGAAGAGAGTGGAACCAAATATTCAAACACCTGAAAGAGAGAAATCGCCATCCAATAATAATATATCCAGCAAAGTTATCCTTTGAATATGAAGGAGAAATAAAGACTTTTTCAGATATGCAGAAGCTGAGGGAATTTATCACCAGAAGACCTCCATTGCAGGAAATACTCAAGGGAGTTATTCTACCTGAAACAAAGAGCATAAGGTCACAACACTATAAGTAAGATCACCAACAAACTTACAGCATAAACACGGATAATATGTGACAACAAAAACATCAAGGGGATGAGGGTAAAGGTCTGAACTGGCAAAGGAGCATGGAGATCAAATGCACTCTAAGAAAAACTATATATGCAACTTTCTTTTTCATAAACCTAATGGTAACCACATACAAAACCCCCCAAACTGAGACATTACTTTAAAAAAGAGAAAACAGAAGAAAGAAGTATGAAACACCACCAAATAAAAACAGCAGATGGAAACACAAAGGAAAAGACCCAATGGAGGCACAGAGCCACCAGAAAACAAAAGATAAAGTGGCTATAGGAAGTCCTCATACATCAATAATTACCCTAAATATAAATGAACTGAATTCACCAATAAAGAGACACAGAACAGCAGATCAGGTCAAAAAACAAAACCCAACCATATACTGCCTCTAGATGACATGTGAACTGCAAACACAAAGATAGATTCAAAGCGAAAGGGTGGAAAATGATTCTCCAAGCAAATAACATCCACAGAAATAACATACTTATATCTGACAAAATAGATTTCAAGGTAACAAAGGTAAGTAGAGACAGAGATGGACATTTTACAATGATAAAGGGGACACTACATCAAGAAGACATAACACTTAATATATACACACCCAACCATGGAGCACCGAAATATATAAAGCAACTACTTACAAAACTAAAGGGAGAAACAGATCAAAACACAATCATAGTTGGGGACCTTCATACTCCACTGATCATCCAAAGAGAAAATCAATAAATAAATATCAGCCTTAAATAATACCAAATAGATATAATTGACATTTATAAAGCCTTTCATCCCAGAACATCAGATTATACATTTTTCTCGAGTGCACGTAGAACGTTCTCAGGGATAGACCATGTTGGGTCACAGAAACAGCCTCAACAAATTTAAGAAGATTGGAACTATGCCAAGCTTATTCTCTGACCACAATGCCTTGAAATCAGAAATTAACATCAAAAAGGAAGTAAAGAAACCCACAAATACGTGGAGATTAAACAACATACTCCTAAAAAATGACTGGATCAGAGAAGAAATAAAAGGTGAGATCAAAAGATAGGCCAATGAAAATAACAATACAGCATTTCAAACTTCTGGGAGGCAGTGAGAGCAGTAGTAAGAGGGAAATGTCTTAAAGAACTGGAAAAGGAAGGACAAAAGCAACCGAAAGTCAGCGAGAGAAAGGAAACAATGAAAATTAGAGCAGAGTCCTGGCGGGTGTGGCTCAGTTAGTTGGGCATCGCTCTGTGCACCGAAAGGTTGCTGGTTCAGTTCCTGGTCAGGGCATGCCTGGGCTCTATCCCTGGCAGGGGGTGTGTGGGAGGCAGCCAGTTGATGTTTTGCTCTCACAGTGATGTTTCTCTCTCCTCTCTCCCTCTCCCTTCCTCTATCTCTCTATATCAATAAAAAAAAAAGCAGAATTGGACAAAATAGAGAACAAAGGACTATACAAAAAATTAATATAACAAAAAGCTAGTTCTTTGAAAAGATTCACAAATTGATAAACCCCTGACTAGACTCACTAAGGGAAAAAAGAGAAAAAAACTATCTAAACAAAGTCATAACTGAAAGAGAAATAACTGCAGACATCACAGATACACAAAAGATCACACTAGAATATATATAGGCCACCAAATTCAATAACCTGGAAGAAATGGATAAGTTCCTAGAAATATATAAACTTCCTAGACTGAATCATGAAGAACTGGAAAATCTAAATTGATTAATCAGCAGTGAGGACATTGGAACAACCATCAAACACTTCCCCCAAAAATAAAAATTCAGGACCAGATGGCTTCACTAGTGAATTCTACCAAACATTCAAAGAAGAGTTGATACCTACACTTCTCAAACTCTTCCAAAAAATTGATGAAGAGGCGGTGACACATTTTATGAGGCCAACATAACCATTATACCAAAACCTGGCACAGATATCACAAAAAAAGAAAACTACAGACCAACATCTCTGATGACTACAGATGCAAAAATCCTAAACAAAATACTAGCAAATCCAGTACAACAAAACATTAAAAAATACATCATGATCAAGTGAGGTTCATTCTAGGGGCACAAGGATGGTTCAGCATATGCGAATGAATCACTGTAACACACCACATTAACAAAACAAAGGACAAAAATCATGACCTTATCAATAGATGCAGAAAAGTATTTGACAACATACAACATCCATTTATGATTAAAACATTCAATAAAATAGGAATAAAATTACCTCAATTTAATAATAGCCATATATGATAAACCCTCAGCTAATATCATACTCGATGGCGAAAAAGTGAAAGCTTTACCTCTAAGATCAGGAACAAGACAAGGATGCCCACTCTCACCACTTAGTCTACATAGATCTGGAAGTCCCAGCAAGAGAAGTTCAGGCAAGAGAAATAAACAAAAGGAATCCAAACTGGGAAGGAAGAAGTAAAACTGTGACTTTTTCAGATGACGTGGTTCTGTATATAGAAAACCCTAAAGATTCTACCAAAAAAAAAACCTATTAGAAACAATAAACAGGAGAGGGGAAGATGGCAGCCCTGTGAGAAGCAGCAGAGCGCCCCGCCCCCAGCCAGACTCGATTTCCTCCTAAAATCCTACAGAGCCAGCTTGGAAAAACCAGAGAAACATACCTGAGTGGACAGAGTGCGAGTGGGGAGCACTGAAGAAACATCATAGAGNTGCCCCCAGCCACAGACTCGATTTACTCCTAAAATCCTACAGAGCCAGCTTGGAAAAACCAGAGAAACATACCTGAGTGGACAGAGTGCGAGTGGGGAGCACTGAAGAAACATCATAGAGTCTGGTAAGAGAGAGGGGGGCATAGAAAGGGGGAGTCCCCCCTGGAGCCTGTGCTGGGCTCCGGGCCCGGAGGCTTGGAGGCTGCAAAGCTCCCTCCCCTCGGGAGTGTGGATGGCATCCAAACGCGGGGATCCCCACCCAGAGAGACGAGAGGGGAAGGAGCACCCCTTGGAGGGCAAAGGGACGCGGGGGAGAGGAGAGTCCACAAGGAGGGGATGGTGCCTTCCTAGGAAACAAAGCTTCTAGTGGCGGCTGCGAACGGCGTCTAGTGCTCGGGGTGCCGACCATAGGGAAGGCTGTCCCAAAGTGTAAGGGACCAGAGGACTGCGCTGAGCAGCTGCACATGGGGACCCTCTGCCTCCCTGTGGGGCACTGTGTTGAGCCCCAGAAAGCGCTGAATCTGTGTGGCGTGGGGGAGGGGAGGAGCCCTTCCGCCCTGGGCTCCCAGTGCCAGAGGCTGGGATCTGTGACCAGCCCTGAGGGGCCCCGTGGTGGCGCATGGAGCTGCCCCAGCTTTGCTGAGACCAGCGGTGCGGGGAGCTGCGTGGAGCTGACTTTGGGTCCCCTCCCCCTGGGGGCCTTTGCGCTGGCGGTGGGACCTTGCAGGGTGGACTCTGCCTGTGTGTTGCTTTGTGCATTTGCGAGTTTGATCTCGGAACAGGCTCCCACCTTCCCAGGGTGCACTGGGGGACAGACCAGCAGAGGCTGGGAGTGGGGTCTGCACAGTGGACTGTCTGAGGGGCGGGCCTGGTGCGACCAGCCAACCAGAGCTGAGCAGGGAGGGGCGGAGCCTGCTTGCCTCTCCTGCAGCCGGGAGCTCCGCCCCCAACAGGAGAGGGGCGGGTCCTGCTCACCAGGCCCCAGGCACCCCGCAGGGCACAGTCCTGAGGGGAAGGGAGAGCAGCTCACAGGGGGACTGTACAAGAAAAGACTCTCAGGGACTGTCCTTTGGGAGCTGGAGGAAACGCTGAAANAATGTGTTTTTAATTGAATCCACTGAGCCCAGGCTGCTGAAATGGCCCAGGCAGAAAAGGCAACAGGCTGAAATCAATCTGAGGCTGCAGCAGGCCAGAGCCTGGGGACCTAGAATCAGAGGACAGGGTAGGGACTGAGGAGCTGGCGGTGGAGCAGAGACTAACTCCCGCAGAGTGAGCGCCTGACAGCAACACCTCTAAGTAAGGGGAGTGATACCCTGGGCTACACTAGCCACCCTGCACCCTAAAGACTCTACAGAAGACTCTGGAGTAAGACCAGGCAACTACAAGGTTGCAAAATAGCTGACAAGAGGAGGTGGCCCACAGAGAGCCTCAGATCAACCATCTACCTAAGGACACCAGAGCCAAACCTAGACGGCTCCTCACATTGGCTGATACACAAGCACCTCCCAGGAGAACAGAAA
>NW_015505016.1:5195-22578 GCF_001595765.1 Miniopterus natalensis
CCCTAGAAGATGTATCAGTGAAAATTCTACTATGTGGGATGTCTGTGACTTTAGTGCCTATGTTTTCTTCCAGGATTTTTATGGTTTTGTGATTTACATTTAAGTCTTTTATCCATTGTGAATTTATTTTTGTGTATGGTGAAAGTTGGTGGTTTAGTTTCATTTTTTTGCATGTATCTGTCCAATTTTCCCAGCACCACTTATTGAAGAGACCGTCTTTACTCCATTGGATACTCTTGCCTCCTTATTCTTATACACCAACAACGAACTTTCAGAGAGAGAAACTAAAAAACTACCATTTACCACTGCAACTAAAAAAATAAGATACTTAGGAATAAACTTAACCAAGGATGAAAAAGACCTGTTCTTGGAAAACTATGGGACACTTAAAAAAGAAATAGAGGAAGATATAAACAAGTGGAAGAATATACCATGCTCATGAATTGGAAGAATTAATATCATTAAANACTACCCCAAGCAATTTATAAATTCAATGCAATTCCTATAAAAATACCAACAGCATATTGCACAGACCTAGAACAGACATTTTGAAAATTTATATGGAACCAAAAAAGACCCTGAATAGTTGTAGCCATCTTGNTATATGGAACCAAAAAATACCCCGAATAGCTGCAACCATCTTGAGAAAAAAGAACATAATGGGAGGGATACCTTTACCATATATCAAACTGTACTACAGATCCATTGTAATCGAAACGGTCAGGTATTGGTGCAACAACAGACATGTAGATCAATGGAACAAAACAGAGACCCCAAAAATAAATCCACACCATTATGGTAAGTTAATATTTGACAAAGAAGGCAAGAGCATCCAATAGAGTAAAGACAGTCTCCTCAATAAGTGGTGCTGGGACAACGGGACAGGTACATGCAAAAAAATGAAACTAGACCACCAACTTTCATCATACACAAAAATAAACTCAAAATGGATAAAAGACTTAAAAGTAAGAAATGAAACCATAAAAGTCCTGGGAAAAAACATAAGCAGTAACTTCATAAATATTCCACGTAGTGGAATTTTCACTGATACATCTCCTAAGGGTAGAGAAACAAAAGAAAAAATAAATGTATGGGGCTACATCGAACTAAAAATCTTCTGCACAGCAAAAAAAAACCTGCCTCAAAATACAAAGGAACTCCACTGCCTGGGAAAACATATTTGCCAAGGATGTATCTGATAAGCGGTTAATTTCCAAAGTGTACAAAGAAATCATATTACTCAGCAAGAGGAAGACAAACAACTCAATTAAAAATGGGCAAAGGATCTGAATAGACATTTCTCCAAAGAAGACATACAGATGGCCAAGAGACATGAGAAAATGCTCAACTTTGCTAATCATCAGAGAGATGCAAATTAAAACCACAATGAGGTATCACTTCACACCTTTCTGACTGACTACCATCAAAAATCACCAAGAATTGTGCTGGTGAAGATGTGGTGAAAGGGGAACCCTTAAACACTGCTGGTGGGAATGCACACTGGTGCAACCACTATGGAGAACAGTATGGAGGTTCCTCAAAAATGGAGCTGCTGTTGACCCAGTGTTTCCACTTCTAGGAATATACCTTAAGAATTCTGGAACACTAGTCAGAAAGAGTATATGCACCCCTAGGTTCATAGCAGCGCAATTTACAATAGCTAAGATCTGAAAACATCCCAAGTGCCCATCAGTAGATGAGTGGATAAAAAAAGCTATGGGACATATACATCATGGAATACTATGCAGCTGTAAAGAAGAAGGATCTTGTACCCTTTGGATTGACCTGGAGAATATAATGCTAAGTGAAATAAGCCAGGCAGAGGAAGACAAACATCACATGACCTCACTTATACATGGAATGTAAAGAACTTAATAAACTGATGAACAGAATAGATTCAATGACATGGAAGCATAGATCAGACCGATGAATGTCAGAGGGATAACAGAAGGTGTGTGGGTTTAGGGGTAACTAAAGAATTTATATGCATATATGCAAATCCCAACACATGGACAATGGTGGGTAGAGGGACTGGGGAGGGGGCTGGGACAGGGTGGAATGTGTCATTGGGGAGAAAAAGGGACATTTCTAATATTTTTAACAAGAATAAACAAAATAAAAATGATAATAAAAGAAATGTGGAAAGGTGCTCCTTTAATATAAGCAAAAAAACAAAAGGATACAAAACTACAGGTAAGATTACTGGCAGTCAGAAGCAGGAAATTGCAACTATTTTTCTGAATAGGATATTAAACATATATAAAGCACAAAGATTATAAATTGTAAAAGCATTTTTAAAAAGAAGACAGTTAAATTTCAGAATGAATGCACAGCATAAAAAGAAATAATTTGTTGACACAAAAATATTAATAGATGGTAATAAAGAGCTAAATTTGCACAGGTAATGGAGACAGGATGTAATCAGAACAAAAATTACTATTTTACATATAAAATTATTTTACATAAACATAATAGTAACTACAAAACAAAACTGTAGAACTGACATACATAACATAAAGAAAAAAGAGCCTGGCCGGGCGTGGCTCAGTGGTTGAGTGTCGACCTGGGATCCAGACGATCGGATTTCGGTTCCTGGTCAGGGCATATGCCCGGGTTACCGGCTTGATCAGTGACTCTCTCATCATTGATGTTTCTATCTCTCTCTCTCCCTCCCTTTCCTCTCTCTGAAATCAATAAAGACATATTTTTAAAAAAAGAAAGAAAGAAAGAAACAGCTGCTCTTCCTGTAGAATAGCCACGTTCTGTCTCACTGCTTCACTAATAAACTCACTTTCATTTTAAGCATACATACACAAGGATGAAACAGAAAAAATTATAGATTACCACCAAACTAAAATAAGAGACAAAAAGAAAAAGGAAAATAAATAATTTAGACATAGAGTTACCAAAAAATAAATAACAAAAAATAGCTATAGGGATTTCTAATAAATCAATAATCAAGCTAAATGTAAGTGAACTGAAAATTTCATTTTTTTTTTTTTTGGAAGGGACCAGAATTACTTTACCTAGAAGAGAGACATTTGAGAGGAGACTCTAGGTCTTTAAAGTTATGACAGGAGCCCTGGTGGAAGTTGGCCTGCAGATCCACCATATTCTATTCCCAGGACAGGACAGAGGAAACTGGCTGCAATTGCAGCTGGAGGGATTAAGATTAGCCTGGAGGAATAACTACCTTATTGATCATCTCTGGTGTCTGAAGTACTTACTTGGTCATGTGTTTGGGCTGTAGCGGAATACAAATCTACAGGGGTGACTTAGAGGCAGTGGGTACAGACTGGGGCATTTATGGAGTAGTTAGTGGAGAACTTGGGGCTTAGTCTTAAAGAAATGTGGGAGTGGGTGAGTGGAAGAGCAGAAGATAGAGGGGAGGAGACCTTTAGGGGAACAGGGCTGTGTGGGCCAAGGAGACAAACCTATGGCTGGAATGAGCCAGGCCAAAATAGGGCACCTAAGTGATAGGTTGGGAAGAAATAGCTGCACTTAATTCTCAAAGCAGCCCTTAGAAGGAAAGCCCCTCCATTCTCCTCAGTCAGCCCCATCCTTTCATAAGCCAACATTTATCTCTGAGCCCTGATCCTCTTACACAGCCTTGAACCCTCCCAGAGCCTCTGCACCCTCCATTTAGCCTTGATCTCCTCTCTGAGCCCATGTTCTCTCTCTGATCCTTTGTCCCCTCAAGATCCCCATTCTCCTCACAAATCCCAGGCCCCCAACTGAGCCCCTGACCCCAATCCCCATTCTCTCACAAAGCCCGCACCTCTTATGTGGCCCCTCCACCTGTGGTGGTCCTCTCCTTTCCTGGCTGGGAGCCCCATTCCCCAAAATCCCCAATAGAACTCTTGGATCCCTTTACAAGAGCCCTGGGCCCCTGAAGAACCCTATGTTCCCGAAGACCCAAATTCTCTTCCAGAGCACCATTTCCTCCTGGGAACCCAGGCCCCTCTCAGAACACCTAGCCTGGCCCCTTCTGGCATGCACTTCCTTTCCAGAGCCTGTTCCTACATAATTTTGCCCCTTCTCTGAGTCCTCATCTTCTCTCTGAGCTCCATTCCCTCATGGAGCTCTCCTGCTCCCTTGAGTGCCCCAAGTCCCATGCAGAGCCTCATGCTGCTGCCATTCCAGGAACCAGACCTTGCTGTCCTTCAGGTGCTGTCAGCCAGCATGTAGTGGTTCCAGCTCTAAAGCCATCCCTGGATCTCTACGTCAACTCATTCATCCATTAAGACTCTCCCAGCAGCCTGCTGTCTATCCAGGACGCCTTTGGGAAGAGTGGGTTTGGCTGGGGGGACAGAGACCAGCAGCTTTGGCAGCTCTGCTCCACTGTAGGCTGGGACAAGCTGGAGACCTGCTGCTCCTGGGTTAGTAAAACAATTACAAATTAGAGAAAATGCTTTGGGAAATTTCTCCACTGTGTGAGAGGGAGGTCGCCTCAGGAGGAAAGGAAAGGGGCTCCTGAGCCAGCAATTGCTCCCTGTGGCCTCACCCATTCACTCTAAACCATCTGCTTGTCATGCGAGGCCCCATCATTTCAGTTAAATTACAGTTTAATTTCAGTTTAATTTTACTAATTAAAAGTCAAAGAGTAGAGCGGCTGGTGTGGCTCAGTAGTTGAACATCAACCCATTCACAAAATGTTGCTGATTCAATTTCTGGTCAGGGCACATGCATGAGCTGTGGGCTTGATCCACAATAGGGGCTGTGCAAGAGGCAGCCAATTGATGTTTTCATCCTTCTCTCCCTCTCCCTTCCTCTCTGAAAGAAAAGGAAAAATCTCCAGACTGAATTAAATGAAATGGAAGCATGCAATTTATCAGACACAGAGTACAAATAAATGGATATAAGCATGCTCAAACAACTTAGTGAGAACTACAAAGAACTCAATGACAACTAAATCAACATGAAGAAAGAGATAGAAACTCTAAATAAAAACCAGTTGGAAATAATACCATTTCTGACATTCAGAACACACTGGAAGGAATTAAAAGTAGTCTGGACAAAACGGAGAATAGAATCAATGATTTGGAAGACAAAGTAGGAAAAACACCAAAACAGAGCAACAAAAAGAAAAAAGAATTAAGAAGAACAAGGATAGTTTAGGGGAACTCTGGGTCAACATGAAACACAACAACATCTGGATCATAGGGATCCCAAAAGGAGAAGACAATAAACAAGGGATAGAGACTGTCTGAAGAAATATTTACCGAAAACTTCCCTAACATGGTGAAAGAAAAAGCTACAGAAGTTCAGGAAGCACAGAGAGTCCCAATCAAGAAGAACCAAAAGAAACCCACACCAAGACACATCATAATTAAAATGGCAAATGTTAAGGACAAAGAGAGAATCCTAAAGGCTGCATGAGACAGACAATCAGTAACTTGTGAGGGAGCCCCCATAAAGTTTTAAGTGGACTTCTCAGCAGAAAATATTCAGGACAAGAGGGATTGGCATGAAGTACTCAAGGTAATAAAAAAAATCCCTGCAACCAACACTACTCCGCTCAGAAAGGTTATCGTTGAAAAGTGATGAAGTGAAGAGCTTCCCAGACAAAATAAAGCTAAAGGAGTTCAGTACCACCAAACCAGCATTGCATGAAAAGTTAAAAAGAATGCTTTAAGAAGAAGAAACATATAATAAGACACATAGGCATAAAGGGAAAAACTGGTATTAAACAAGTACATATCAATAATAACCTTAAATGTAAATGCATTAAATGCTCCATTCAAAAGACATAGAAGCTGAATAGATAAGAAAACATGACCCATATATATGCTGTGTACAAGAGACCCACCTCAGAAAATAATATTCACAAAGACTGCAAATGAAGGGATAAAAAAAATATCCATGCAAGTGAAAACAAACAAACATAAAAAGCTGGAGAAGCAATACTTATTTCTGACAAAGTAGACATAAAAATAAAGACCAAAACAAGAGACAAAGAAGGTAACTACATAATACCAACGGGATCCATCCAATAGGAGGATATAACTTGGTAGCATATATGCTCCCAATATAGGAGCACCTAAATATACAAAAAATTGGGGGGGGGGGTATTACAGGTAAGATCAACAGCAACACAATCATAGTAGGGGACTTTTACACACCACTGTCATCACTGGATAGATCATTCAGACAAAAAAATCAACAAGGAAACACATACCTTAAATGACACACTAAAGCTAATGGAATAAATTGACGTATATAGAAAATTTCATCCCAAAGCAGCAGAATATACATTTTTTCTCAAGTGCACTTTGGACATTCTCAAAGACAGACCACATTTTAGTACACAAAACAAGTCTCTACGAGTTTAAGAAGACTGAAATAATATCATACATCTTCTCAGATCACAAAGGTATGAAACTAGAAATCAACCACTATAAAAAAACCTCAAAAATATTCAAGCGCATGGAGGATAAATATCATTTCATTAAACAATGAATGGGTTACCAGTGAGATCAAGGAAGAAATCAAAAACTAAATGGAAAAAAACAAAAAGGAACAAACAACAACCCAAAATCTAAGAGACACAACAAAAGCAGTCCTGAGAAGAAAGTTTCATAACATTACAGGCATACCTCAAGAAATAAGAAAAATCTTTACTAAAACATCTAACACAACAACTAATAGAATCAGAAAGAGAACTTCAAGAAAAGCCCCTAGGAAGTTGAAGGAAGGAAATAATAAAGATCAGAGCAGAAATTAATGACATAGAGGCTAAAGAAAGGATACAAAAGATCAATGAAACCAAGAACTGGTTCTTTGAAAAGATACATAATATTGATGCGCTTTTACCCAGACTCACGAAGAAACAAAGAGAGAGGACCCAAATAAATAAAATCAGAAATGAAATGGGTGATATACCAACTGACCCAACAGAAATGCAAAGGATTGTAAGAAAATACTATGAGTAACTATATGCCAACCAACTGGACAACCTGGATGAAATGAACAAATTACTAGAAACATACAATGTTCTGAGACTAAATCAGGATGAATGAGAAGACCTGAATAGGACCATAAGAACTAATGAAATTGAAGCTGTAATAAAAAAACCCTCAAAGATAAAAAAAATTCCAGGACTTGATGAATTTACAAGAGAGTTTTACTAAACATTTGAAGAAGAATTAAAACTTATTCTCCTCAAACTATTCCAAAAAATTCAAGAGGAGGAAAAACTCCAAAGCTATTTAAATGAGGTCAGCATTATCTTAAACCCGAAGGCAGATCAAGTCACTACAAAGACAGAAAATTACAGGCCAGTATCCATGATGAACATAGATGCTAAAATCCTCAACAAAATATTAGCAAACCCAATCCATCAATATGTTAAAAAGATCATACACCACGAACAAGTGAGATTTATTCTGGGGTTGCAAGACTGGTATAATATTCTGAAATCAATAAATGTGATACATCATATAAACAAAATGAAGTACAAAATTCACATGATCATATCAATAGATGAAGAAAAAGCATTCAACAAAATCCATCACCCATATTTGAGAAAACCTCTCTTCAAAGTGGGAATAGAGGGAACATACCTCAACATAATAAAGGCCGTATATGACAAACCTACATCCAACATCATATTCAATGGGCAAAAATTAAAACCTTTTATCTTAAAAACAGGAACAAGACAATGTTATACAATTTCACCACTCATATTCAACATAGTATTGGAAGTCCTTGCCACAGGCATCAGACAAAAAGAAAACAGAAAAGGTATCCAAATTTGGAAAGAAGGAAATAAAACAGTTATTATTCGCAGATGACATAATATTGTACATAAAAAACCCTAAAGACTCCACTGAAGTACAGCCAGATATGATAAATCAATTTGGGAAGGTAGGTGGATACTAAGTTAACATCTGAAAATTGATCGGATTTTTATATACCATTAATGAACTCTCAGAAAGAGAAACTGAAACAACAATCTTATTTATTATTGCAACTAAAAAAATAAGATACCTAAGAATAAACTTAACCAAGGACCTGTACTCAGAAAACTAAAGGACACTGAAAAAAAGTATAGAAGATATAAACAAGTGGAAGAATATACCATGTTGCCCTGCCGGGCGTGGCTCAGCGGTTGAGCGTCCACCTAGGATCCAGGCTATCGGGGTTCGATTCCTGTTCAGGGCACATGCCCGGGTTGTGGGCTCGATCAATGACTCTCTCATCATTGATGTTTCTGTCTCTCTCTCTCCCCCTCCTTTCCTCTCTCTGAAATCAATAAAGATATATTAAAAAAAAAAACAATATTCCATGTTCATGTATTGGAAGAATTAACATTAAAAAGGACCATACTACCCAAAGCAATCTATAGATTATATCCAATCTCTATTAAAATATCAATGGCATATTTCACAGATCTAAAACACACTCTTTAAAAATTTATATGGAGCCAAAAAAGATCCCGAATAGCAGAAGCAATTTTGAAAAAAAAAAAACAGAGTAGGAGGGATTATTATACTATATATCAAATTATACTACAAAGCCATTGTGATCAAAACAACCTGTTGCTGGCAGAGGAACATACTGAACAGTGGAACAGAGCAGAGAACCCAGAACTTGACCCAAGCCATTATGCTCAATTAATATTTGAGAAAGGAGGCAAGAACTTAAAATGAAGTAAAGACAGCCTCTTCAATAAATGGTGTTGGGAAAATTGGTCAGATACATGCAAAGAAAATGAAAGTAGACCATGTACTTACACAATACACAAGAAAAATTCAAAATGAATAAAAGACTTAAATGTAAGTTGTGAAACCTTAAAAATCCTAGAATAAAACATATGCAGTGGAGGGAAGATAGCGGCACTGTGAAAAGGAGCAGAGTGCCCCAGCTCCCAACCATGGACTCAGTTTACTCCTAAAATACTAGGTAACCAGCTTGGAAAAACCAGAGAAACATACCTGAGTGGACATACTGCAAGTAGGGAACACTGAAGGAACATCATAGAGTCCAGTAAGAGAGGGAGGGCATACAAAGTTTAAGTCCCCCTGAAGTCTGTGCTGGGCTCTAAGACCCAAGGCTTGGAGGCTGCTAAGCTCCCTCCCTTAGGGAGTGTGGACCAGCATCCAAAAGTGGGGCTCTCACATCTGAAGTGGAGGAGAGGGGAAGGAGTGTCCGTCAGGGAGGGCAGAGCTACCCAAGGGAGTGGTGTGCCTACAAAGAGGGAATAGCACCTTCCTAGTGAAACAAAGCTTCTAATGGTAGCCTGGACCCTTATCTAATGCTCAGAGTGCTGCCCATAGGAAAGGCTGTCCCAAAGTGTGTCACACAGAAGTAGTAAGGGACCAGAGGTCTGTGCTAAGCAGCCAAATACAAGGACTCTCTGCCTTCCTGTAAGGCATTGTGTTGAGCCCCAGAAAGCATTTAATCTGTGTGGCATGGGGAGAGTCTTGGATTTTGGACCAGCCCTGAGGGATGCCCATGTGACGTGCAGAGTAGCCCCAGCTTTGCTGAGATCAGTGGTGCAGGGGAGCTGGGTTGAGCTAACTTTGGGTCCCCTTCCACTGGGTGCCTTGGCTAGTGGGCAGCGTGACTTTGCAGGGTTGATACTCTGCTTGTGTGTTGCTTTGTGAGTTTTTGCGTTTTTGAGCCCTGAACTGGCAACCACCTTCCTGGCATGCAATGGGAGGAAAGAACATCTGGGATTTGAGTCTGCATAGTAGACTGAGGAGCATACCTGGTGCTACCAGCCAACCAGATGTGGAACAGGAAGGGCAAAACATGCCTACTTCTCCTACAGCCTGGGAACACCATCCCCAACAGAAAAGGGGCTGGTCCAGCTCACTAAAGCCCCAAATACCCCAGGCAGGGCACATTCCTGTGGGGGAAGAAAGAACAGCTCACAGGAGGACATTACAAGAATAAGACTCTCAGAGACTATTGTTTGTGAATTGGAGGAAAAGCTGAAACCCCTCCCCGGGAATGGGCAGGCAAAAGGCCCACTGGAACGTTTTTTAATTAAACCTTAAACCCAATGAGCTCAGGCTGCTGAAACTGCCCATACAGAAAAGGCAACAGGCTGAAGTCAATCTGAAACTGCAGCAGGCCAGTGCATGGGGAACTAGAATCAGAAGATAGGGTAGAGACAGAGAAGCTGGCTGAGAAGCAGAGACTAATTCCTTCACAGTGTGTGCTTGACAGCAAAACCTGTAAGTAAGGAGAGTGATATCTCAAGCTACACTAGCCATCCTACAGCCTAAAGACTCTACAGAAGACTCTGGGGTAAGACCAAACAACTACAAGTTTGCAAAATAGCTGACAAGAGGAGGTGGCCCACAGAGAGCTTCAGATCAACCAACTGCCTAAGGACACCTGAGTCAAACCTAGACAGATCGTCATACTGCCTGATACACAAGTACCTCCCAGGAGAATGGAAATCAGCAAACAAAAGTGTGAGCCACATCTGCAGACAGCATAAGCTGCCCAGAAGAAACGCACCTAGTTGACTGTCTTTCTTTTTTTTTCTCTTTTTTTCTCGAAAAGGGAAACAAATTTTTTTTTCTACTTTAAAAATTTTAAATATTCTGTTTTTTTAAAAAGTTTTAAAAATTTTTAATAATTTTTTTTTAAAGAATTTTGTTTTCCTCACTTTACTTTTTCTTTTGTTTCTTTGTTTTGTTTTGTTTTATCCTTGCTTCTACTATCAAGATTTTCTTGATATTCCTTGCTTGATTGATGGAACTTTATCATTATAACCAACAATTTTACTTCTTTTCTCTATAGCATCCACCATCTCTTATTGGACTTCCTCCCTGCCCTGGCTCTATCTCTCCCTTTCCTTTCGATCCACTGGCATAACTTACTTTTTTTCCCCTTTTCTTTTTTTCTTTTCTTTTTCTCCCTTCTGTCTCCTTGTCTTTTTGTGCAATTGTTAGTTTTTGTTATTCTCTTTACTGTATTTTTCTTTTCATTTTCAACTATTATCCTTTTCCTATTCTCTCAATTAATTTTTTGCTGGCCATTCTTTCAGAATCTATTCTCTGCCTTTTTTATCTCCCAGTAGCTTTTCTAATTTTTACATTTTAGTTTAGCGTATTATTATTGTTTTCTAAATTATCATCGCTATGAAAAAAATATACTTTTCTCTCTCAAAATTTTACTTTTTTTCCTCTCTTTTTTTTTTTTCTAGAATTTTTATTTTCCCTTCACTCTCCCAGTTTTATTTTCACTTGGGTTGTTTTCATTGTGATTGTCAAGATATTTAAGATACCCTTTGTTTCCTGGAAGTTTAGTTGTGTGTTGTCCTGCCTTTCCAGCACCCATACAACAGCTTACACAATGAGGTTGGGGCTGAGATACACAGTAAGCCAACCTGAGAGGACAGTCCCCTGAAAGACTGGTCAACTACAACTTAGACCCAACCACAACAGGAGAACTCAAAGAACCCACAAAAAGGACACACACAAAAGGGACATGCCTAGAGCAAAGAACTCAGAAGCATAAGGAAAACACCCTTCTGGGCTCACAATACAAAAATCCCTCTTATAAGACTGGGAGACAACAAATATATTTAATATATAGATACAAACACTGAGAGCCACCAAAATGAGGAGACAAAGAAACAACCCCCAAATTAAAGAAAAAGAAAAATCACTAAAAAAAGACTTTGATGAGATGGAAGTAAGCAAGTTATCAGAAACAGAGTTCAGAGTAATGATTATAAAGATGCTCAAGGAAATTCATGAGAAAAACAAGGCACTAGATGGTAAGACTGAGAATCTTAGCGAAAACATGAAAAAAGAGATACATAACATAAAGAAAAAGCAGACAGAAATAAAGAATGCTATATCTGATATCAAGAATACACTGGAAGGAATTAAAAGCAGGTTCAATGAAGCAGAGGACAGAATAAGTGACTTAGAAGACAAAGTGGAAAAAATCACTCAATGAGAGCAGCAAAAAAAACCACACCAAACCACTAAAAAGCATAAAGACAGTCAAAGGGAGCTTTGGGACAACATGAAGAAAAACAACATTCACATTATAGGCCTGCCAGTGGTGGAGGAAAGAGAGCAAGGAATAGAGAACTTGGAGAAGAAGATATTGACAGATAATTTCCCTATGCTGGTGTGAGAAAAAGTCACACAAGTTAAGGAAGCACAGAGGGCTCCAAAAAATAAGAACTTACTTCAAGACACATCATAATTAAAACTGTAACTGTCAAAGACAGTGGGAAAATATTAACGGCTGCAAGAGAGAGACAAGCAGTGACCTACAAGGGAACTCCTATAAGGCTAATATTGGATCACTCAACAGAAACTGTTCAGGCCAGTAAGGAGTAGCATGAAGTTCCCAAAGTAATGAAAAGCAAGGTAATGCAGCCAAGATTGTTTTATCCAGAAAGGCTATCATTTAAAATTGAGGGTGAAATAAAGAGCTTCCTAGACAAAATGGCTAAAGAAGTTAAGTACCACCAAATCAGCATTGCAAGAAATGCTAAAAGGTCTGCTCTAAGAAAAAGAAAGAATATTGAGAGTAAGGTCCATCAGCATAAAGGAGAAAAATGGCATTAAATAAGTATATTTCAATAATAATCTTAAATATAAATGAAATAAATGGTCCAATCCAAGGACATAGGGTAGGTGAATGAATAAGAAAACAGGACCCGTACATACGCTGTGTACAAGAAACCCATCTCAGAGCAAAAGATTCACACAAGCTAAAAGTAAAATGATGGAATAAAATATTCCATGCAATTGGAAATGAAAAAAAAAAAAAAAAAGCTGGAGTAACAATACTTATTTCTGACAAAACAGACTTCAAAATAAAGACCATAGCAAGAGAAAAAGATGGTCACTACATAATACTAAAGGGATCAATTCAACAGGAGGAAATAACCCTTATAAACATTTATGCACCCAATACAGGAGAACCAAAATATATAAAAAATTTCTTGGGGGACTTTAAGGGGGAGACTGACAGCAACACAACCATAGTGGGGTACCTTAACACCCCACTGTCAGCATTGGGAAGATCATCAAGACAAAAAATCAACAGGGAAACACAGACCTTAAATGACTCACTAGACCTAATGGATTTAATTGACATTTACAGAACATTTCNCCACATGTTAGGGCACAGGGCAAGTCTCTACAAATTCAAGAAAATTGAAATTATATCAAGTACTTTCTTGGATCACAATGTCATGAAACTAGAAATCAATCACTATAAAAAAACTGAAAAATATTCAAACACATGGAGGCTAAATCGCATGTTATTAAACAATGAATGAGTTAAAATACAATCAAGGGAAAAAACACTTCATGGACTCAACAAAAGCAGTCCTGAGAGGAAAATTCATAGCATTACAGGTCTATCTCAAGACACAAGAAAAAAATCTAATGACTCAAAGAACTAGAATGAGAACAGAAAGAAAAGCCCAGATGAAGTAAGAGAAAGGAAATAATAAAGATCAGAGTAGAAATTAATGACATAGAGACTAAAAAAACAATACAAAAATCAATGAAACCATGAACTGGTTCTTTGAAAAGATAAATGAGATTGATGCACCTTTATCCAGACTCACTAAAAAATAAAAAGAGAGGACCCAAATAGATAAAATCGGAAATTAAAAAGACGATATAACAACCGACCCAACAGAAATAAAAAGGATTGTAAGAAAATATTTTGAGCAACTATACGCAAACAAATTGGAAAACTTGAGTGAAATGGACAAATTCCTAGAAGCGTACAATCTTCCAAAGCTGAATCCAGAAGAGGCAGAAAACCTGAATAGGCTGATAACAACTAATGAAATTGAAGCTATAAACAAAACACTCCCAGCAAACAAAAGTCCCAGACCAGATGAATTTACAGGTGAGTTTTACCAAACATTCAAAGAAGAATTAACAACTATTCTATTGTAACTATTCCAGAAAATTCAAGAGGAGGGAAAACTCCCAAACTCTTTTTATGAGGCCAGCATCATCCTAATCCCAAAACCAGATAAAGACACTACAAAGAAAGAAAATTACAGGCCAATATCCCTGATGAACATAGATGCTAAAATGCTCACTAAAATACTAGCAAACCACCTACAGCAGTACATTAAAACATCATACACCATGACCAAGTGGGATTTATTCCAAGTATGCAATGCTGGTATAACATCGACACATCAATAAATGCAATATATTACATAAACAAAATGAAGGACAAAAATCATATGATCATATCAATAGATGCAGAAAAAACATTCAAAAAAATCCAACACCTATTTCTGATAAACACTCTCAGCACAGTGGAACTAGAGGGACCATACCTCAACAAAATAAAGATCATATATGACAAACCTACAGCCAACATCAGAATGAATGGTCAAAAATTAAAACCATTTTTTTAAAAAAAATAGAAACAAGACAAGGATGTCCACTTTCACCACTCTTATTCAGCATAGTACTGGAAGTCCTTTCCACAGCCATCAGACAGGAAGAAAACATAAAATATACCCAAATTGGAAAGGAAGGAATACAACTGTCATTATTTGCAGATGACATGATACAGTACATACAAAACCCTAAAGACTCCATCAAAGTACTACTAGATTTGATAAACAAATTTGGCAAGGTAGCTGGATACAAAATCAACATCTGGAAATCAATGGCATTCTTGTACACCAACAATGAACTTTCAGAAAGATAAACTGAAAAAGCAATACCATTTACCATTGCAACTAAAAAAATAAGATACCCAGGAATAAACTTAACCAAGGATATAAAAGACCTGTCCTCCTAAAACTACAGGACACTGAAAAAAGAAATAGAGGAAGATTTAAACAAGTGAAAAAATATACCATGCTCATGGACTGGAAGAATTGATATCATTAAAATATCCATACTACCCAAAGCAATTTATAAATTTAATTCAATTTCTATTAAAATACCAACAGCATATTTCACTGATCTAGAACAAACATTTCTAAAAATTATAAGGAACCAAAAAAGACCCAAAATAGTCACAGCCATCTTGAGAAAAAAGAAGGGAGTGGGATGTATCACTTTACCAGATATCAAACTGTACTCCATAACCATTGTAATCAAAAGAACTTGGTATTTTTACAGCAACAGAGATATAAATAAACGGAATTGAACACAGACCCCAGAAATAGACCCATGCCATTATGGCCAGTTAACATTTGACAAAGGAGACAAGAACATCCAATGGAGAAAAGTCAGTCTCTTCAATAATTGCTGCTGAGAAAATTGGACAGGTACATGCAAAAAAATGAAACCAGGCCACTAACATTCACTGTACAGAAAAATAAACTCAAAATGGATAAAATACTTAAATATAAGTCACGATACCATAAAAATCCTTGAAGAAAACATAGGCAGTAAAGTCACAGACATCCCACATAGTGGAATTTTCACTGATACACCTCCTAGGGTAAGAGAAACAAAAGAAAAATGAACATATGGGACTACATCAAACTAAAAAGGTTCTGCGTAGCAAAAGAAAACATCCTCAAAATACAAAGAATTCATACTACTCAGCAAGAGGAAGACAAATAATCCAATTAAGAAATGGGCCAAGGACCTGAATAGACACTTCTCCAAAGAGAACATACAGATGGCCAAGAGACATTTGATAAAATGCTCAACATCGCTAGTCATCAGAGAGATGCAAATTAAAACCACAATGAGGTATTACTTCTTACCTGTTAGAATCGCTACCATCATCAAATCAACAAATGACATGTTCTGGAGAAAGGGGAACCCTAGTACACTGCTGTTGGGAATGCAGATTGGTGCACCCACTATGGGAAACAGTATGGAGATTCCTCAATTTAGAATAGCTAAGATCTGGAAACAGCTCAAGTGCCCATCAAGAGATGAACAGATAAAAAAAGCTGTGGTACATTTTCACCATGGACTACTATGCAGCTGTAAAAAAGGAGGATATCTTATCTTTTGAGACAGCATAGATGGACCTGGAGAATACTATGCTAAGCAAAATAAGCCATGCAGAGAAAGACAAATATCACATGATCTCACTTATAAGTGCAATTTAAGGAACAAAATGAGTTGACAGACAATATAAGACCACAGACATGGAAGCATGAAACAGACTGACAGATCTCAGAGGGAAGGCAAGAAGGAGGGCAGAAAGAGATTGACTAAAGAGCTTTTAAGCATATATGCACAGCCCATGAACACAGAGAATAGGCAGGAAAGGAACTGGGGAAGGTTGGGAAATGGAGAGAGGGGGTAAAGGAGAGTAAATGGGGGACATCTTCAATACTTTCAACAATAAAATAAATTTAAAAAAATAAAACCAATAAAAATATTTTTTAAATAAATAAATCATAAATATGTAAGTGAATAAATAAATAAATAAGTCACAGAATAACCCTGTCCACTGTAGCTCACTTGCTTGGGAGTTATAGCATGCATTGAAAGGTTGCCAATTCAATTCCTAGTCAGACACATACTCTGGTTGCAGATTCTATCCATAGTTGGGGTATGTACAGGAGACAACTTATCAATGTTTCTCACTTTGGTGTTTCTCGCACTCACTCTCTCTTTCACTCTCTAAAATCATTAAAAACATATATATTTTTTTAAAGTCACTGATAGCAGGATGAGTTAAAACACAAAACACAACTATATACTGCCTCTAGGAAACACACCTCAGCTCAAAATCAAAGGAGTAAAAAATGATACTCCAAACAAGTGAGATCCAGAGAAAAGCTCAAATAGCCATTCTTATGTCTGAAAAAAGATTTTAAGATAAAAATGATGAGACAAATTTAGACATTTTGTAATGAGAAAGGTGGCAATATATAAAAAAACATAACAATATATATGCACCCAACCTAGGAGTAGCAAAATATAAAGCAACTACTAAGGGAACTAAAGGGAGAAACTGACAAAAACAATAATAGTCAGGTACATAAATATCTCTTTGAAAGGAATAGATCCAAACAGAAAACAAATTTTTAAAAATATCAGCTTTAAGTGGCATTTTAGACCTAAAGGATATAATCAGTACTTACATAGCCTTTCATCTGAGAACACCACATTATACACTCTTCTCCTGTGCACAAATAATATTCTCAAGTATAGATATACTGGAGCACAAAACACCTCAAAAAGTTTAAAAAGGTTGAAGCCATAAAATCATATTATCTGACCAAAATGTTTTGAAATTGGAAATCAAGTGGGGGGAAAAAAAGCTGAAAAAAAACAAATATGTGGATATTAAAGAACATACTACTAAAAACAACTGGGTGGTCAAAGAAGAAATTTTTAAAAAGATCAAAAAACACATAAAGAAATGAAAATGACAATAAGACATATCAAATCTTTTGAAATGCAGCAAAAGCAGTAAAAAAAAAAAAAAAAAAAGG
>NW_015505016.1:26844-38599 GCF_001595765.1 Miniopterus natalensis
CCCTAGACCCACCCACCCCTTTCCATCCCTCTGACATTCATCAGTCTGATCTATGCTTCCACGTCATTGAATCTATTCTGTTCATCATTCCATTAAGTTCTTTAGATTCCACATATAAGTGAGATCATGTGATGTTTGTCTTTCTCTGCCTGGCTTATTTCACTTAGCATAATACTCTCCAGGTCCATCCATACTGTCCCAAAGGGTATGAGGTTCTTCTTCTTTACAGCTGCGTAGTATTTTATGGTATATATGTCCCACAGCTTTTTTATCCACTCATCTACTGATGGGCACTTGGGCTGTTTCCAGATCTTAGCTATTGTAAATTGTGCTGCTATGAACATAGGGGTGCATATATTCTTTCTGATTAGTGTTTCAGGATTCTTAGGATATATTCCTAGAAGTGAGATCACTGGATCAAAAGGCACCTCCATTTTAAATTTTTTGAAGAACCTCCATACTTTTTTCCATAGTGGTTGCACCACTCTGCATTCCCACCAGCAGTGTACTAGGGCTCCCCTTTCTCCACATCTTCACCAGAACAAGTTGTTTGTTGATTTGTTGGTGGTAGTCATTCAGACGGGTGTGAAGTGATACCTCATTATGGTTTTAATTTGCATCACTCTGATGATTAGCGACATTGAACATTTCCTCATATGTCTCTTGGCCATCTGTATGCCCTCTTTGAAGAAGTGTCTATTCAGGTCCTTTACCCATTTCTTAATTGGGTTGTTTGTCTTCCTCTTGCTGAGTAGTATGAGTTCTTTGTACACTTTGGAAATTAGCCCCTTATCAGATACATCCTTGGCAAATATATTTTTCCAGATCATGGGCTTCCTTTGTATTTTAAGGCTGTGTTTTTTTGCTGTGCAGAAGTTTTTTGATTTGATGTAGTTCCATGTGTTTATTTTTTCTTTTGTCCCCTCCTCACGGACTCACTGTTCTCCTGGATCCCTCTGCCCTCCACTAGGGGTGTTCCTTCTCCTCTCCTCCAATCCAGGTGTGATATCCCTGCTTTTGGATGCCGATCTGCACTCCCGAGGGGAGGGACCTTTGCACCCTCCAAGCCTCCTGGCTTGGAGCCCAGCACAGGCTTTAGGGAGGAATCCCGCTTTCTACCTCCCCCTTACCAGACTCTATGATGTTTCTCCAGTTCTCCCTACTCACACTATGTCCAGCCAGGTATGTTTCTCTGTTTTTTCAAGCTGTTTATGTAGTATTTTAAGAGCAAATCAAACCCATGGCTAGGAGTGGGGGTGCTCTGCTGCTTCTCACAGTGCTGCCATCTTCTCTCTTCTTCCTTTGTTTTTCTTCATCTAGGCTTTGTATCAGTGAAAATTTTGCTACATGTGTTGTTTGATATTTTGCTGCCTATGTTTTCTTAAAGAATTTTTATAGTTTCACAACTTACATTTAAATATTTTATCCATTTTCAATTTATTCTTATGTATGGTGTAAGTTAGAAACAACATTCAGAAAGAATATATGCACCCCTATGTTCATAATAGCACAATTTACAATAGCTAAGATCTGGAAACAGCCCAAGTGCCCATCAGGAGATGAGCGGATAAAAGAGCTGTGGTACATTTACACCATGGAATACTATGCAGCTGTAAAAAAGAAAGATCTCTTACTTTTTGAGACTGCATGAAGGGATTTGGAAAGTATTATGCTAAGTGAAATAAACCAGTCAAAGAAAATTATCATATGACCTCACTTATATGTGGAATCTAATGAACAAAATATACTGACTAACAAAATAGATCCAGAGACACTGAAGTATGCAACAGATTGACCTATTTCAGACTGAAGGGGGAGGAGGAAAGAGATCAACAAAGAACTTATATGCATATATACATAACCCATAGACACAGACAATAGTGGTGTGAAGGCCTAGGGAAGGTAGGGAGTGGGGAGGAATAGGGTCAGTGGGGATAAAAGTAGGCCATCTGTAATACTTTCAACAATAAAGATTTTTTTTTAAAAGAAAACATACATTTCTAAAGAAAACCCCAAAACTCATGCAACTCAACAACAACAAAAACAAGAAAAAATCTCATAAAAATGGGAAGAAACCTTGAGCAAACACTTTTTCCCAAAACACATACAAATTGCCAATGGGTATATGAAAAGGTGTTCAACTTCCCTAGTTATAAGGAAAAATGAAATGAAAATAACAAAGAGATTCCACCTCACACCTGTTAGAATGGATATTACCAAAAAGAAAAAAAATAACAAATATTAAAGATGATGTGAGAAAAAAAGAGCTCATGCACTGAAGGATAAAATGTAAATTGGTACTGACACTATGAAAAACAGTGTAAAGTTTTCTCAAAAAATAAGAATATAGCTACTATATAACCAAACAGAAAATTTTGAAAACATTTAGTCATAAAAATATATGCACAGTTATCTTTAGGAACACATTATATATGATAGCCAAAATATGGAAACATTTGAAGTGTGGTTCAAAAAATAAATGGATAAAGAAAATGTGGTACAATATACAATTGAATATTAATCACCATAAGTAACTATGAAATACTGCTATTTGAAAAAGAAAAAAAAAAAAAAAAAAAAAGGAAAAAAAAAAAAAAAAAAAAAAAAAGGATGGATCTTGAATAATCACCATAAGCAAATGAACTCTGACAGAAAAGGACAAGAATCCCAATATTTCAAATAATCAAAGAATGCAACAAAAAGACAAAACAAACAAACTTAAAGACAGTGAAAAAAAGTGGTTAAGAGAAAGCAGGGAGGAGGGGAATAAAGAGGGAACTTGAGTCAAGAATATAGTGACAGAGAGAATAGATTTTGGGTGGTGAGTCCACAACACAATATATGTATGATGTGTTATAGAATTATACTCTTGAGACACATAATGTTATTAACCAATGTGACCCTAATAAATTAGAAAGAAAGGAAAAAGGAATTGTTTCCAGGTGGGGGCCCGGCCCACAGCAGGTCTGCCTATAGTGCATGGGTTCTTGACTTTGTGTAAGAAAAATTTGGCAAAGGGAGTCCAAATGTGTTTGAGAGTATGTTTATTAATGCTCCAGACAATGAAACAAAGGAATAAATTAGAGTAGAAGAAACAACAAGGGAGAGTCTAAGCTGTCCTCTGCTTTGGCTCTCTAGAAAAGTTATAGGAAAGAAGTGAGCCAAGGCAGGGCTGCTGTTAGCTCACTGGAAATTCAGAGAAAAGGGGGCCTTTGGAAACAGCATCAGGGAATAATCCCAGGTCAAGCTACCACTGCCCAATGCTCCCCTGGTTGCTTAAAAACAAAAAGTTCATGCAGAGATTCCGAGACAGTGAAAGATTGAGTGGAAGCTACACTGACACTCTCCCAGAATCAAACAGGAATTACAACTAAAATATAGAAAAACCATCCTGTATAATCTACTGAAGACTAGCAGATGAGCACCCTAACAACCAAGGATGAAAAGTGGAGACCACATAGAGACAGGTAGGCAGTGCAGAGGCAAGACAGGGCTGACTGGGATCCAACAGGCAGCAGCTGAAGGTCCAGAAGGATATCTCAGCTGTGTGAGGTTCCCACTGAGAATTCTGGGGCCTAAACCCCAAACAGGGTTTCCCAACAGAGCACTACAACTGAGAAAGGTATCCACATAACATCTGGCTGTGGAAAATAGTTAGGTTTATGTCTGCCAAGGAGAGGTGACTGGAAATGCAAGGACCCTCTTAAAGTGCCAACGCACAAAGTTTTATGTGCAGCCACTCACCTTGGGTTCCAGCACAGGGAGGGCAGAGTGGACTAGAGCAATGTGAGAAGAATCCAGGATCTTGGGCTATGGAGATAGAGCTCAGAGGGGAGCCCTCTGTATTCCTTTGCTGAGCCATTCCCACATACTGAAGAAGACATTTTCTCTGACAAACCTTTGCCAGCTAGGCAGTTTTTGCTTAGAGATGAAGCAATTTCCCAACCCACTGGAAAAAATCACCCCACTCTGTGGAGATTATGCCTTGCCATGGTCCCTAGCTTGAGGGTCATTAAGAGAATCAGATTAATCAGCCTGCAAGCAAAAGTGGACCTCTGGGTGCTTTGGGACTTTGCCTGATATCCTTCAGGACTCGAGTCTTGGAAAAGCACACTTTGGTGTGCATCTTGGTCCTGTATAACCACACCCAGCCTCAGCAGAGAGAACCACAAGTCATGGGTTTTTGATAGCTCCAAACAGGGTACCCAAGGCCAATCACAAACAGTGTCTGACATTAGCTTGCCCCAGAGATCCTCCAAAAAGAATAGCAGATCTACCCAATACATAAAAACAAACTCAAATAGGCAGCCAAAATGGGGAGACAAAAAAAAAGCCCCAAATGAAAGAACAAGAGAATTCTCCAGAAGAAGATATACATGAAATTGAGATAAGCAACCTGTAAGGTATAGAGTTCAGAATACTGACTGTAATGATGATAAAAAAAGACAGAGGAACTATGAAGGAAATTAAGAATGACATAGGAGAAATAAACAATACATTGGAAGGAATAAACAGTAGATTAGAGGAAGCTGAGTATCATATCAATAAGTTAGAAGACAGGGTAGAAAAAATCACTCAATCAGAGATCCAAAAAGAAAAAACAATAGGGGGAGGAAACCAGATGGCAATGTAGGTAACAGGTGCAACTGCCGCCTCCTGCAACCACATCAAAATTACAACTAAAATACAGAACCACCCTCACTCAGAACCTCCTGAAATCTGGCTGAACAGAAGCCCTACAACCAGGGAACTGAAGAAGCATCGAGACTGGTAAGAGGGGCGGAGGCCTGGGTGGATCAGGGTTGAATTGTGGAAAAGTGGCCCCGGATACACACCAGGTGCCTCGATTTAAACCCAGGAGGGACATCTCAGTGGTGGAGGTTTCCTGGAGGAGCAAGGGGGTCCCAGCCCCACATCAAGTCCCCAGCCCAGGGCTCCAGGACTGGAAAGAGAAGTCCCACAACTTTGGGCTATGAAAAACAGTGGGAACTGTCATGGACGGCCGCGGAGGCTGCAAGAGTCCCAGGCAGCGCCTCTTAAAGAGCCCGCCCACGGACTCACTCAGACACACTCTCTCTGAGCCCCAGCACCAGGCAGTAGCTTGAAAGGAACCTGAGACACCTGAGGAGGAACTAACCTGCCTGAAATTGGGGCGAGAGGTGGATGGGCAGCTTTCTCCCAGATGGAAGAGCTGGCAGAGGCCATTGCTCTTTTGGCAAGTCCTCCTCCCACACGGCCCACAAGCAGGAACCATATTTGAATCAACAACGCCTGACTCACACTTTTGGTCCTGCCCTGGTGATTCCCGAAGGCCCTGCCCCTCCCTGCCTGCAAGCTTATCCAGGCCATTTCCAGTGGTTTTTCTATGCAAATGCCCTCTCAAACCTCATGCTTAGGACTTTCCTAAAATCTCTCAAACAAGCAGTAGGATTCCCCATATGGCTTGATAAGTGGTCCCAAGCCTGGCACTAGTGGAAGCCTGCATTGGTTCATAGCATGGCCTCTCCTGGACGATGACAAGCCCAGTACAAGTAGCAGCCAACTATGGTTTGTTGTGTAGCTCATGCTGGGTAGCCCTGGGCATGGCACAGGCAGAAGATGACTTTACACCTCCTAGGAGGCCTCAGAGACAGTACACCTGGTGGTCAGACTCTACCACACTAGATTACAACCCTACCTCATACTCAAGGGGTGCACTTGGTGAATACCAAAGCTCCACTGAAGTAAATCTTGCTCCATAGGGGTGTTTTTTCCAGCACAGCAGCTCTTTGGCTATAGTTGCAGCTGGTACTCAAAACTGATTGGCCTGGGGGTCAATGCCTCCCAGAGGAGCCAACAGCAACCAAACTCAACTACAACAGGACAGTGCACACAGCCAACACAGGGAAGCATCTAGAAAGCCCAGCTCAGGTAACTGGGGAGGTTGAGCCATTAAACCCTACTGGACACCTACTACACAAAGTCACTCTACCTACTCCAGGAGACATAGCAGCTCTACTTAATACATAGAAATAAACACCTGGTAGCAGCCAAATGTGGAAGCAAAGAAACATGTCACTAAGGAAAGAATAGAAGAAATCTCTAGAAGAGGAACTAAATGAAATAGATCCAAGCAAGCTAACAGATAGAGAGTTCAGAATTTTGTTTAGAAGGTTGCTCAACCATATTAGTAAGAATTATATGAAAACAACTGAGAAAATCAATGACATAATAAAGTACCAATTTGAAATGAAGGCTACATGAACTGAAATGAAGAATAATTTACAGAGAATCAACAGTAAAGAAGAGGACGCTGAGAATCAAATCAGTAATTTGGAACATGAGGAAACAATAAACACCCAACCAGAAGAGCAAAAGGAAAAAAGAATCCAGAAATATGAAGATAGCATAAGGAGCCTCTGAGACAACTTAGAGGCCCAACATTCGTATTACTGGAGTGCCAGAAGGAGAAGAAAGAGAGCAAGAAATTGAAAACCTATTTAAAAAAATAATTACAGAATACTTCCCCTACCTGCGGAAAAAAATTGACGTACAAGTTCAGGAAGCACAGAGGGTCCCAAACAAAGGGAACCCAAAGAGGTCCACAGCAAGACACATCATAATTAAAGTGCCAAAGGTTAAAGACAAAGAGAAAATCTTCAAAGCAGCAAGAGAAAAGCAGTTAGTTACCTACAAGGGAGCACCCAAATTACTGTCAGCTGATTTCTCAACAGAAACTTTGCAAGCCAGAAAGGAGTGGCAAGAAATATTCAAAGTGATGAAAAACATGGAACTACAACCAAGATTGCTCTACCCAGCAAAGGTATAATTTAGAATGAAGGTGAGATAAAGAGTTTCACAGATAAGAAAAAGCTAAAGGAGTTCATCACCACCAGACCAGCACTACAGGAAATGTTGAAGGGTCTTTAAGAAGAAGCTAATGAACAAAAGAATCTGACAAACTAAATAGATCCAGAGACAGTGACGCATGCAACAGATGATCATATTTTAGAGGGAAGAGGGAAGGGGAGAGGAGGATGGAAAGAGATTAACCAAGGAAGCTATATGCATATAAGCATAAACCATGGACACTGACAATGATGGGGTGAAGGCTTGGGGAGGGAGTGAGAGTAAAGTGGAGGGGGTCAATTGGGGGTGGTATGGAACACCTGTAATACTTTCAACAATGAAGACAAATTTAAAAAGAAAAGAAAAGGAAGAAAAAAAAAACACACACCAGGAGAGTTTAAGGGAGTTGTGGTATAGCATGAAAAGTAACAATATTCACATTGTAGGAGTGTGAGAAAGTGAAGAGAGTAAGCAAGAGATAGAGAATTAGATAAAATAGTGGAAGAAAACTTCCCTAACGTGGCCAAGGAAAAAGTCACACAAGTTTAGGAGGCACAAAGGGTCCCAAGGAAGAAAAACTGAAAGGTGCCCACACCCAGTTACATCTTAATTAAAATGCCAAAAATTCAAGACAAAGCAAGAATCTTAAAGGAAAGAAAAGGAAAAGCAATCAGTTAGCTAACTTCTCATCAGAAACTCTATAGACCAGAAGGGAATGTCATGAAGTATTCAAGGTAATGAAAGGCAAGGATGTGAAACCAAGACTACTCTATCCACCAAAGCTATAATGCAAAATAGATGGTGAAATAAAGAGCTTACTAGACAAAAAAAGACTAAAGAAGTTTGTTACCACCAAAACAGCATTGGCAAGAAATGTTAAAGGGACTGCTGTAAAAAGCAGAAAGAGAGAGAGAGAGACATAGGCATAAGGAATTAAAATAGCAATACATAAGTACCTATCAATAATACCCTTATATGTAAATGGATTTAATGCTTTAATCAAATGACATAGAGTAGCTCTGTGGGGGAAAAAATATGACCCAAATACATGCTGCTTACAAGAGACCCACCTCAGAACAAAAAACTCACATAGAATGAGAGGGAAGGGAAGTAAACAAATTTTCCATGCAAATGGAAATGAAAAAAAAGTTGAATTGACAACACTCATATCTGACAAAATGACTTCAAAATGAAGACCATAATGAGAGACAAGAAAGGTCGCTACATAATACTAAAGGGATCAATCCACCAAGGGGATATAACCCTGATAAACATATATGCACCCAATATAGGAGCACTGAAATTTATTAGGAAAACTTCTAGAGTACTTTAAAAGAGAGACTGCCAGCAATACAATCATAGTAGGGGAATTTAACACCTCACAGACATCACTGGATAGATCTTCTACACAAAATATCAGTAAAGACACATTGATCCTAAATGACACACTGGATAAGATGAAATTAATTGACATTTACAGGCCATTTCACCTCAAAGCTATAGAATATACATTCTTCTCAAGTGCACATGGGGCATTCTCAAAGATGAACCACATGGTGGGACACAAAACAAGTCACTACTAGTTCAAGAAGATTGAAATCATATCAAGCATCTTCTCAGACCACAATGGCATGATATTAGAAACCAACTACAGTAAAAACACTAAAAAATATTCAAACTCATGAAGGCTAAATAACATGTTATTAACCAATGAATGGTTTACCAAAGAGATCAAAAAAGAAATGAAAAACTTCCTGGAAACAAATGAAAATGAACACACACACACCCAAAATCTATGGGGCACAATGAACGCAGTCCTCAGAAGGAAGTTCATAGCACTACAGGCCTATCACAAAAAAGAAAAAAAGAAAAACTAATAAACCATCTAAACCTGTAACTTAAAGAATTAGAAAGGAAACAAGAAAAGCTCAGAGTAAGGAAAAGGAAGGAAATAAACATCAGAGCAGAAATTCATGACACAGAGACTGAAAAAACATTACAAAAGATCAATGAAATCAAGAGCTGATTCTTTGAAAAGACAAGATTGATGAACGTTTATCCAGGCTCATCAAGAAACAAAGAGAGAAGACCCAAATAAACAAAATCAAAATGAAAGAGGTGAAGTAAGAACTGACCCAACAGAAATACAAAGGATGGTAAGAAAATACTATGAACAACTATATACCAAGAAGCTGGACAACCTGGAAGAAATGGAAAAATTGCTAGATAAATACAACCTTCCAAAACCCAATCAGGAAGAGTCAGAAAACCTGAATAGTCCAATAACTACTGATGAAGTTGTAGCAGTAATCAAAAAAATTCCAGCACACAAAAGACCTGGTCAGGATGGTTTCACAAAACTTTTACTAAACACTTAAAGAATTGATACATACCCTCCTCAAACTATTCCAAAAAATCCAAGAGGAAGGAGCACTTTTAAAGCTCTTTTTATGAGGCCAGCATTAGACTAATTTCAAAATCAGATAAAAACACTACAAAGAAAGAGAATTACAGGCCAGTATACCTGATGAACATAGATGCTAAAATCCTCAACAAAATATTAGGAAATCAGATCCAGCAATATATTCAAAAGATCATACACCATGACCAAGTGGGATTTATTCCAAGGATGCAATACTGGTACAATATTCACAAATCAATAAATATGATACATCACATAAGCAAATTGAAAGACAAAAATCACGTGATCATATCAATAGATGCTGAAAAAGCATTCAACAAAAACCAACACCTATATTTGATCAAAACTCTCAGCAAATTGGGAATAGAGGGGTCACATCTCAATGTAATAAAGGCCATATATGACAAACCTACAGCCAACATCACACTCAATGGGCAAAAACTAACACCATTTCCCCTAAGAACAGGAAAAAGACAGGGGTATCCACTTTCACCACTCTTATTCAACATAGTACTGGAAGTCTAGCCACAGCCATCAGACAAGAAGAAAATATAAAAGGCATCCAAATTGGAAAGGAGGAAGTAAAATGGTCATTGTTTGCAGATGACATGATATTGTACATAGAAAATCCTAAAAGACTCCAGCAGAAAACAACTAGATCTAATAAATGAATTCAGCAAGGTAGCAGGATACAAAATTAACACCCAGGAATTGATGGCATTTTTATACAACAATAATGAACTCTCAGGAAGAGAAACTAAAAAATCAATCCAATTTACCATGGAAAAAAAAAAATTAAGATACTTAAGAATAAACTTAAGCAAGGAGGTAAAAGACCTGTACTCAGAACACTACATGACACTGAAATAAGAGATAGAGGAAGACAGAAACAAGTGGAAAAATGTACCGTGTTCATGAATTGGAAGAATTAACACCATTAAAATGACCATATTACCCAAAGCAATCTATAAATTCAATGCAATCCCTATTAAAATACCAACGACATATTTCAAAGATCTAGAACAAACACTTTAAAAATGTATATGGAACTTAAAAAGACCCCGAATAGCAGTAGCAATCTTGAGAAAGAACAGAGTTGGAGGGATCACTATACCAGATATCAAGCTATACCTCAAAGCCACTGTAATCAAAACAGCCTGGTACTGGCACAAGAACAGACACAGAGATCAGTGGAACAGAACAGAGAATCCAGAAATTGAGCCAAGCCATTACACTGAATATTTGACAAAGGAGGCAAGAACATACAATGGAGTAAAGACAGTCTCTTTAATAAATGGTGTTGGGAAAATTGGACAGGTACATACAAAAAAATCAAACTAGATCACCAACCAACTCCATTCACAAGAATAAATTCAAAATGCATAAAAGACTTAAATGTAAGTTGTTAAACAATAAAAATCCTGGAAGAAAACATAGACAGTAAAGTCACAGACATTTCATGTAGTGGAATTTCCATGAATACATCTCCTAGGGCAAGGGAAACAAAGGCAAAAATAAAGAAATGGGACTACATCAAACTAAAAAGCTTTTGCATAGCAAAAGAAATCAGCCTCAAAATACAAAGGAAAGCCATGGTATGAGTGAACCTGTTTCCCAAGAATACTGCTGATAAGGGGCTAATTTCCAAAATATCCAAAGAACTCATACAACTAAAAAAGCGGAAGACAAATAATCCAATTAAAAATGTCCTAAGGACTTGAATAGACACTTCTCCAAAGAGGACATACAGATGGCCAAGAGACTTATGAAAAAATGCTCAAAGTCACTAATCATCAGACAGATGCAAAATAAAACCGCAATGAAATATCATTTCACACCTGTCTGAATGGCTGCCATCAACAAATCAACAAACATCTTGTGCTGGTGAGGATGTGGAGAAACGGGAACCCTGTTACACTGCTGGTGGGAATGCAGCCTGGTGCAACCACTATAAAAAACAGTATGGAGAAGAATAAACTCGAGGACAAAAGATGGAGGCACTGTGAGAAGCGGCAGAGTGCCCCTGCTCCCAGCCACAGACTCGATTTACTCCTAAAACCCTACACAACCAGCTTGAAAAAACCAGAGAAACACACCTGAGTGGACAGAGGGTGAGTGGGGAACACTAAAGACACATCACAGAGTCCGGTAAGAGGGGGGGGGGCGTAGGAAGGGGGAGACCCCCTGAAGCCTGTGCTGGGCTCTGAGCCCAGAGGCCGCACCCTTGGGAGTGCAGACAAAATCCAAAAGCGGGGACCCCTACACCCAGAGCGAAGAGGGGAAGGAGCGCCCTGTGCACAGGGCAAGGGATCCCAGGGGAGCATTGAGTCTGGGAGGGGGCAACACCTTCCTAGGAAACAAAGCCTCTAGTTGCAGCTGCAACCAGAGTCTGGCACTCTGGGTGCCGACCATAGGGAAGGCTGTCCCAAGGGCTGTGGCACTCAAGTGGTAAGGGACCAGAGGACTGCGCTGAGCAGCCGCACACGGGGACCCTCTGCCTCCCTG
>NW_015505017.1:4680-46852 GCF_001595765.1 Miniopterus natalensis
CGGCCTGGCCGCCGCCTATCCAGGGACAGGGCCGCGCAGGAGGCCCGGAGCTCGGTCAGGGCCACAGCCCGGGGCACCCGCGCCCAGCGTCCTCTCCTGGGTCTCCTGGAGAAGCCTCTGTTCAGGTAATTTGCCCATTTTTTCATCGGATCGTTTGTTTTTCGGTGCTGAGTTTGGTGAGTTCCTCATAAATTTTGGGTATTCCGCGCTCGTCACTGCGTGTCGGTTGTCTCTGCATGTTGTCCGTGGCTCCTTTGCGGTGCACACATTTCCTAGTTTGGTGTGACGCCTTTTCTTTATTTTCCTTCTGTTTCCCTTGCTGGAGGAGATAGACCAGAACAACTGTTGCTATGAGAAATGGCCGAGATTTTACTGCCCCTGTTGTCTTCTGGAATTTTTATGGTTTTGAGTCTAACAGTTTAAGTGTTTAATCCCTTCTGAGTTTTTTCTTGTGTATGGTGGAAGAAGGTGATCGCGTTTCCTTTTTTCCACGTATTTGTCCAATTTTGACACCACCATTTATTGACGAAATTGTCTTTACCCCATTGTATGTTCTCCTGTCCTTTGTCGAATATTAATTAGCCATAAATGTGTGGGTTTATTTCTGGGCTTTTAATTCAGTTCCATTGATATCCGTGCCAGCACCATGCTGCTTTTATTACTAGGGCCTTTTAGGACAGTTTCCTGTCAGGCAGTGTGATTCCTCCAACTTTGTTCTGCTCTCTCAAGATTCCTCTGGCTATTTGTGTGTGTGGGGGACGGGTTGTTTGTTTGTTTGGTTGGTTTTGGTGGTTTTATATAACTTTTTCAAATATTTGGTATAGTACTGTGAAAAACTCCATTAGTATCTTGATAGGAATTGGTTGAATCTATAGATTGCTTTGGGTACTAGGACATTTTAATGATGTTAATTCTTCTTGTCCATGAACATGATATACATGCTTCCACTAATTTGTGTCTTTCATTTATCACTTTTTTTTATTTTGGCTAATCCTCACCTGTGGATATTTTTCCATTGCTTTTTTAGAGAGAGTGGGAGGAAGAAGAGATAAATGGAGAGAGGGAAACAGAGAGAGATAGAAAGAGAGAGAGGAAGGGAGAGAGAGAGAGACATTGACCTGAGACACGCACATAGATCGGTTGTCTCCCACATGCACCCTGACCAAGGCTCGGGATCACAGCTGCAACCAGGTACGTGTCCTTGACATGGAATCAAACCTTTGACCTTTTGGTGCTCCAGTTTACACTCCAACTACTGAGCTACAGTGGACAGGGCTTCAGTTTCTTTCTCCACTATCTCATAATTTTTGGATTACAAGCCTTTTACATTCTTGGTTAAATTTATTTTAAGTATTTTTTTGATGCAATTGTAAATGAGATTGTTTTCTGTTTCACTTTTGATAGTTCACTATTGATGTACAAAAATGCAACTGATTTCTGGATATTTATTTTGTACCAGCTACTGTATTGAATTCATTAATCAGGTCTAGTAGGTTTTTGTATAATCTTGGGTTCTCTTTATACAATATCATGTCAGCTGCAAATAATGATAGTTTTACTTCTTCCTTTCCAGTTCAAACATGTTTTATTTATTTATTTTTGTTCCTAAACTCTAGCTATGTCTCCCAGCAGTACGTTGAATAAGATTGTTGAAAGCAGACATCCGTCTCTTGTTCCTGATCTTAAGGGAAACACTTTTAGTTTTTGCTCATTGAGTATGATGTTGACTGTGGGTTTGTCATATATAGTCTTTATTATGTAGAGGTGTGTTCCTTCTGTTACCACTTTGCTGAGAGATTTTACCATAAATGGGTGCTGGATTTTGTCTAATGTTTTCTCTTCACCTATTGATGGATCATGTAATTTTTATTTTTTATTTTGTTCATATGCTGTATCGCACTTAATGATATGCGGACATTGCAGGAACCTTGCATCCCAAGAACAAATCCCAGTTAATCGTGATGTATGATCATTTCAGTGTATTGCTGGATCCGGTTTGCTAATATTTTATTCAGGATTTTAGCACCTATGTTCATCAGGGAGATTGGCCTATAATTTTTTCATAGTATGGACAGGAAGAATTAAAATGAACTTGGGAGTCTCCCCTTGTTTGAATTTTTTGAAATAGTTTGAAAAGAACAAGTATTAGTTCTTCTATTAATGTTTGGTTAAATTCACCTACTAAGTCATCTGGTCCAGCACTTTTGTTTTTTGGAAGTTTTTTGTTTGTTAATCCTCACCTGAGGATATTTATTCCACTGATATTTTTTCTTTTTAGACAGAGTGGAAGGGAGGAAAGGAGGGGGCAAGAGAGAGAGGGGGGGAGGGAGAGAGAGACCAGTCTGAGAGATACAATGATTGGTTGCCTTCTGTAGAGCCCCCAACCAGGGCTAGGGATTGAACCTGCAACCCAGGTATGTTCCCTTGAGCAGCAATCAAACCCATGACCCTTCTGTGCCTGGGCCAATCCCCTAACCTCTGAGCTACACTGGTCAGGGGTGTTGGGAGGCTTTTGATTACTGCTTCCTGTCATTAGTTGTAACTGGTTTATTCAGATTTTCTGCTTCTTCCTGATTGAGTTATGGAAGATTGTATATTTCTAGGAATGTATTCATTTTGTTCAGATTGTCCAATTTGTTCGCATATAGTTGTTTGTAATGTTTTGTTAAAATCCTTTGTATTTCTGTGGAGTCAGTTATTTTTTCTGTGCCTTTAAAAAAAAAAAAATCTTTATTGATTTCAGAGAGAAGGGAGAGGGAGAGAGAGAAACATCAATGATGACAGAGTAATGGATTGGCTGCCTCCTGCATGCCCCCAACTGGGGACTGAGCCCACAATCCAGGCATGTGCCCCAACCGGGAACTTAACTGCAATCTCCTCGATCCTAGGCTGAGGCCACACCCAGCTTGGCTCTTCTGTTTCTTTCTGATTTTATTTATTTAGGTCTCCATCTTTTTTTCTTAATGACTCTAATAAAGATTTGTCAATCTTGTTATCTCTTCACAGAGTCGGCTCTCGGTGTCTTTGATCTCTCTGTCTTGTTTTTTTGTTGTTTTTGTTTTTTGTTTCTATTACTCTTCACTTGAGGATATTTTTCCTTTGCTTTCTTTTAAGAAGGAGTGGATGGGGAGTAAGAAAGGGGGCTGGGTGAGAGGAGGTGTGAGGGAGAGAGACAGGAACACCTATGTGAGAGAGACACATGGATTGGTTGCCTCCTGCACACAAAACCCAAGTACTTGACTTTCACCAGGAATCTAACCCACAAGCCTTCAGTGTGTGACCAACACTAATGACTGAGCCACACTGGCTAGGGCTTCATTGATCTCTTGTATTTTTTTAAGACTATATTTTGCTTATTTCTGCTCTGATTTTCATTATTTCCTTTCTTCTACTCACTTTGAGCTTTCTTTTTTTTTTTCTTTTTCTAGTTCCGCTAAGTGTTAAGCTAGACTGTTTATTTAAAATTTTTCTTGTTTCTTCAGGTAGGCCTGTAATGTTAGGAATTTGCCCTTTAGGACTGCTTTTACTGTGTCCAATGGATTTTGGGTTGTTGTGTCCTCATGTTCATTTATTTCAAAGCGTCTTTTGATTTTTTTTTTTGGATCTCCTTCATTGTTAGTAACATGCAAATATATCCTCCATGCCTTTGTGTTTTAGAGTTTTTTGTTTTTTTTAATCTTACACATAATTTTATTGTGGCAAATGGTACCTATCATAAGATTTACAATTTTAACCACATTTAAGTGTACAGTTCAGTAGCATTAAGTATATTGATGTTTTGCAGTGATCACCACCATCCATCTCCAGAAATTATTGTTTTGCTTCTCATCATTTTAATTTTCTTTTTCATTGAATTTATTGGGGTGACATTAGTTAATAAGATTATATAGGTTTCAGGTGCACAATTCTATAATACACCATCTGTATATCGTACTGTGTACACCACCCCAAGTCAAGTCTCCTTCCATCACGATATGTAACTCCTATAACCTCTTCTCCCTTCCCCCACTCCCCTCCCTTGTGGAGATCACTCTGTGATTTGACATTTGAAATGATACCTCAGATGTGACTTGACACAGGTAGGATTTCGACAGATGAAGAAGGTGAGATGTGCTTTGGTCAGAGAGTGGGCACATGGCCTGGACGCAGGACAAATGAAGACTGGAGAGACCAGAGCGCACGCCTCTGAGATTCCTATGAGTGAGGGGACAGGGCAGCGCAACAGAAGACCTCTGTGGAGGGAACAAGGCAGAGGGGGAAAGGAACTAACCACAGATAGGTCACAGTAGGGGACATGGGGAACCCTGGGAAGGGGCAGAGTAGTGGGGAAAGGGGATATGGAAAGGGAAAGGCCATATGGGAAAGGAAGAGAAGGGAAGGGATTACAGGGGACTCTGGGGAGGGGAAAGGCCATATGGGACGGGAAGGGCAGGGTATACAGGGGACCCTGGGAAGGGGAAGGGCAGGGGTGAAAGGGCATATGAAAGGGAAAGGCAGGGAGTACAGGGAACCCTCCATGGGGGGACAGGGGGCCCTACATGGAGAGGACAGTGTCCCCTGTCCCCTCCCTCCTCTCCTCACCCTACTGCCCTGCCTACTTCATGGTGGATCCCCTGTCCTCCCTACCTTGCCCCCTCTATAAAGGGTCCCCTGTGGTCCATTCCCTGTCCCTCCTTGGAGGGTCCTTGATTCCTCTGCCCAACCCCCTCCAAGGAGGGTCCCCTGTCCAATGCCCTGCAACCTTAAGGGAGGTTCCCTATATCCCTGCATGCTCTCTCCATGGAGGGCGCCCTGACCACTTCCTTGCCCCTCAAAGGGGGGTTTCCTGTCACCCTGCCCATTCCTCTTTATACAGGGTACCCTGTCTTTCTGCACAGCTCCCTCCATGAAGGGTCCTCTGTCCCCCTGCCCTACCCCTATGAAGATTTCTCAATCCTCCTTACCCTGCCCCCTCAAAGGGAAGATCCCCCATCCTTCCTACCCTGTCAGATGCATGGAGGTCCCCTGTTCTTCTGCCCTGCCCCCTCAAAGGGAGGTTTCCTGTGCCCATGACCATACCCCTACATGGAGGGTTCCTGTCCCCTTTCCCTGCCCCATCCATGGAGGTACCCTGTCCCCCCTGCCCTCTAAGCTCCATGTAAAATGCCCTTTACTCCTGCCCTTTTCCTTCCATGGAGGGTCCCCTGTACTCCCAGCCCTGCCCCCCTTAAGAAGCGTCCCATATCCTGCCTGTCCTTCCTGTCTTACCCTTCTTGTCCTATTCCATGGTTGGACCCCTTCTCCCTGCCCTCTCACCTCCATGGAGTGTCCCTTGTCCCCATGCCCTGCCCCCTCAAAGGACAGGTTCCTGTCTCCCTCCCTTCCCCTCTCCATCATCAGCCTTCTGTCCCCATATCCTGCACCCATAAAGGGGGGTTCCCTGTCTTTCTGCCCATTCCTCTTCCACGGAGGGTCTCCTGTCCATCCAGCTCTTTCACCTACATGAAGGGTCCCCATCCGCCTGCCCTCTCCCCTCCACCTGCATGGGAGCCTGTGCCTGCATGGAGGGTTACACCCAAAGCTGTCTCCCACACAGAGGCTTAGCCAGCACTTGGACCCCACTATTTGATCAGTTGTGCGTTGGTTTCCTCTTTGCAGTTGGCTACATTCCTGTTGAGTTCCTCTCAAGCATATCTCACTTACAACTCGTCTGCAATATCCTTAGCTTCATTTTAACTTTTAGCAAGAAGAGAATTTAGTAAGAATGGCCCAACCCTTGACACCCTTGTCCTAGCTCAAGAATCAGAACCAACTAAGGATACTAAGAAAAAAATTAAATTAAAAATTTACAAATCGTAAACACCTATTAGAATGGCCCAAATCAAAACTACTGTCAACACACCAAGTTTTAAAGATGATGCAGAGCAGGGGGATCTCTCGGGATCTCTTGTTCACTGTAGGTGGGAATAAAAAGCTGCCCAGCTTCTCTGAGAAAGTTTGACTTTGTTCTAAAGTTAAACATACACTGATCATCAACCCGGCAACCCCACACCTAGGTGCCCACCCAACACAAACGAAACCCTTTGTTACACAAACACTTACACCTGAATGTTTATTGCAATTTTATTCACAGTTGCCACAAACTAGAAACATCCAAATGTCCCCCAGTGAGGACGGAGCAAATCAACAAACTGGGGTACGTGCCTACAATGGACTAGTACTCAGCAGAGAAAAGGAGGAAACTACTGGTTCCTACAGCAACCTGGATGGATCTCAAAGGCACTGTGTTGAGTGAAAAATCCCAACCTCTTAGGTCATATACTGTATGACTCCAATGCCACAACATTCTCAAAATGACAAAATTACAGTAAAGAAGAACAGATCAGTAGCTGCCACGGGTTAGGGTTCTGGGAAGATTCTGACACTAAAGGGGAAACAGGAAGTCTCTCTGTGGTGATGGACCAGTTCTGTATCCTGATTGTGCTGGTGGTTACACATGTGTCCCCCCTGCCACCCCACAAATACCCCCCCCAAAATTCAAATAGATACTTTCGAAAAGAAGATGTACAAATGGCCAGTAAGCAACTCTTGTCATTAAACCACAAGATATCCCTAAATAAAGTTTTAATGACAAAAACAAATGTCAATGAAGAGAGGGAGCAGTTGAAACTCTCATACTTCCTTGTAAAAACAATACGGTACATACGTTTAGACCATGGAATACTATGCAGCTGTTAGTATAGGGCCCCCGCCTGCATGGAGGTTCCTCATTGCCCTGCCCATTCCCCTCAATGGTGGGTCCCCTATTCTGCCTGACCTTTAAGCTTGATGGATGGTACCCTGTCACCCTGCTTTGTCCTCGACATGGAGGATCCCCTGTCCTCCTGGCCCTCTCTCCTGTGTGGAGGTCTTCTGTTTCCCTATCCTGTCCCATCACTCACAGGACTTTGAGAGTGTTCTGGTCTCCAGTGTTCATCTGTCCTGCCTCCAGGCCATGTTTCCACTGTCTGTATCTGAAGCACATCTCACAGTCTTTCATCTGCCTAAATCTTACCCTTTCAAATATTATTTCAAATGCCAAATCACAGAGTGATCTTTCAAAAATATACATCAGATCATATCATTTCCTGCCTAAAAGCCTTAATGGTTGGGCTAACATTTTCAACCCACCAAAAGGCCCCTTATTTGCCTACCCTTTCCTGCACCCCAGCCAGGCTGCTTCTCCCTGCCCTGGGAGCACTTGCTGTCCCTTTACTGGTGGCTTCCCCAGTTCTCCATGTGGCCAGCTCTGTCTCAACAGCCAAGTCTGAGTTTAAATATGTCAAGAACTTGGGGAGCCCTTCTCTGAGCCTGCTGGAGAGTCACCCTGCAGAGGCCCCAACCCAGCTCTGTAGGGTATCATGTTTCAAAAGGTCACAGAACTGAGACAGGTCAAAATGATAAGAGAAGCCATAGAGGTAATCTGGCAAACATTCAAGGTCACCCAGGTGGGCCAAGGTGGTCAGGTGTTCCTTGGGTTTTTGTTTTGTTTTTTTCTTAAATCAGTGAATGGACATTTATTGAGCTCCAAAGCACAAGTAACGAAAGACCTCATAAATGTGCCAAACTTCTGTGCCTCAAAGGACAGTATCAGGAAAACAAAGACAACTAATGGAAAGGGAGGAAATATTAGGAAAGCAAATATCAGGGACGGGTCTAATACTTAATCTATATAAAGAATTCCAGCAACTTGTGATGGTGAGAGTTGTGTTCATTTGGCTGGGCTATAGCACCCAGTTATTTGACCAAATGTATCTGCAATCAGTTGACTTTGGGGGTAATTCCATTGGAAATGGGGTGTATATATTACTCAGCTGAAACCTTTAGGAGTGAAAATTAAGATTCCTTGGTAGAGGAAATTCTGCCTCAGATCACAGTATAAAATGTTGCTGTTTTTAGCCTGCTGGCCTGCCTTACAGACTTCAGACTTGTCAGCCCCCATCATGACAAGACCAGTTTCTGACCCCTGTCTGGCTGGCCAGCTCTGTTTTGATCGGCTTAACTCTGACCTGCCCTGGTCTGCTCCCCTCTGCTCTGGGGAGACATCATCAGTGTCTCAGCTCCAGTACAATATGCAGTCTTCCTTAAGGGGAAAGTGCACCTTCCCAGCCAGAGGAAAGCTGACAGATACGGACAGAAATGCCTTCCCCTGGGGAATTAGCAAAGGAGGGTTTCAAAGCATGCAGAACATAGATAAACATCCACCCTCCTAAGGATGAAGGGGCCTTGAGGAGAATTGTGGGAAAGGTGGTGGTGTTTCCCCTCCCCCTTCTGGCCTTCAGGGTGCAGCAGTAAAACCCCCACAGCTCTCCTCCTTCCAGTGTAGAATTAGCTGCCCAGTGCTCCTGAGGGCCCAGCTGTGTCCCCACCGGTGATAAAGAGGTTGCTTTGCCCACCTGGACTCTCACTGACACCTGATGTTCTTAACCTGACTGTTCAGCTGGCCAACTAGGACTGGGGCTCCAGCTGGCAGGACAGGAGGTAACTGCAGGACAGAATGGCACCTGTGAAGTCCCAGGAGCCACACCTCAGGTGTCCCTCCCAGCATCAGGTGCCCTAGAAGTTGCTACACAACGAGGTCTGGGGCTGACCAGGCAGCCATGGACACAGGTTCTCTGGACTGGCCACAGTGAGAGTCCAGCCCTGCCCTCGCCAGCTCCTGCCTAACCTCACCTGCCTTTCATGCTGAGCTGGTTTAGGGTTTGGAACCAGGCCCTGAATTGCTGCTCGGGCTCTGTTTCAAATTTTTCAGCAGCCTCCTTCAGCACAACTCTCTTCTCCATTACCTTCTGTTCCCGGGGCCAGAGGGAGAAAGGGTGCAGACACAGCGCTGGTGTGGGGTGGGAAGCGGGCAGGGGATGGTTCCTGGGGCTTTGCTCTCATGGGCACTGTCCTTCCCCTAATTCCATCCAGGCCCTACCTGGGCTCAAAGATGGGCATAGACAGCCCTTCCTCCGGAAGGTGTTCCTTGGTTTCATCCCCCTGCCTCAGCCACCAACTTCAGGGGTCTCCCACCTCTGTAATCAAAAATTCCCAGTAGATGTAAGACGCAGGGTATGGATCCCGGGAGTGTGCTGGCCTGGGTGTCCCTGATTTTCACCCCTCCCTTGCCCCCAGGAGGTGCCACAGCTGCTCACCTTCCTCTGGTTTTCTTCTGTGAATCTGATTCCCCTGCAAGGTAGAGAGCCCAAGTCCATCAGAAAGAGCCTACCCCCTTCCCCAGCCATGGCTACCCATTTGCCCATCCCTTCTCGTGTTACACTACTGCCAGGTCCCAGGAGGGGTCAGGAAATTTGGAAAGACAGGACTTGAGTCCAGGCTAGGCTCTGAGGCTCCAGAGGAGGGGCACATGGATCAGTATGATGGGGAAGACACCCCCGCTCCTAGGGCAGCTCTTTGAGATCTCAGGGTTCTCTCTTCCCAAAAGTAAATCTGGACACCCCAGCACAGGCCCTAGGTCTCCTACCTGCATATAGTCTCCATCACTGTGTCTAGCATCTTCAGGTCAGCCAGAAATTTGTCAAGGAAGGGGACGCACAGGGCAATCAGAGTAAAGGTGGGATGAGTGCCTACTCTCAGGAGTCCACACAGACCCTCCCCTGAAAGTTTCCCACCCTCAGCCTCCTGGTCCACCCCAGGGATCCCACATGGAGCAGCCCAGGATCCTTAGAGCCTCCCCTCAATGGCTCCTTCCCCCGCTCTCCAATAACTCCTAACCATCTGCCAGGGCCTCCTTTTGGAAAATCACAGAGACTGTGGTCCTTGGCCAGCCCCACCCCCATATCCTTGCTGCACCCAGCTCTCCCAGGCCCTCCTCTTGGTCACATCTAATGGAGGGTCTCATGTTCTGTGGAGACAGGAGGCGGGATGGAGGAGGAAGGCCTCCCTTTCTTGACTTGGAGGTCTCCAGCTGGGAGGAAAGCGCCCCCTGTCCTCTGACCCCGGAGCACCCGCCAGACAGGCTCACTCACCATCTTCTGAAGCATCTTCGGAGCTCCACAGAGTGTCAGCATTAGAGTTATAAGCCTGGATGGCTGCTTCTTCTAGGGTCCAGGACACGGTCATTGAAACCGTACTCCTCTCACCCTATTTCCCCCTCCACCCTGACCTCAGACCCTGGACAACTGACCCAAATCAGTTGGTATCATGGCTACTGTGCCTCCAGCATGCTTTGGTGCTAGATGGCTTTTAGCTACAACTGTTATACCTAGGTTACCCGAAATTAGTTCATACAGACACCAAATTGTTTGCAGTTCTTATTAGCCGGTGGCTGCAAATGGGCTCCTGCTCTAAGCACATGTGCAACCCCAAACAGTCTTTGCAGGGAGAATGTAAAGGGAAAACCCACATCCTGGTTGGGAGGGGGGCAGGTGTGAGCTAGTGATATGGTGGACAGAAGCTGAAATAAGCATTAATCAACCTTCCGTTAGCTGTGCTCTGGAATTTTGTGGGCAAAATTCTTTCAGAAACAGCCAAGAGAAGGGGAGAGGTCATTGTTTCTCCATATGAAATTGGCTTCTTGCTTATCTTCAAAGTAGCAGTTGTCAAGGCTGAAATGGGAGTGCTCTCCAGCACAATGCCCACTCAGCATGTGACTTTGGGCAGCAGCCTGGTCTCCCTGACTCGCTTGCTCCTCTGGAAAGTGTGAGACCTCCACCTAGCTTAAGGCCCTCTTGAGAACTCAGTGTCATTGCTGTCATCACTGCTCTCACCCTACCCTTCCAGGTGGAACAGTGCAGGGGGCGCTGCATGGTCCTTTCCTGCCTGATCCTCCTGAGCACCCTGTGAGGCTTGCAGCCCAAAATGGTCATCTGTCCACTTCAATCACTAGGAGACAGGGCGCCAACAGGGGGACAGTTACCTTCCCAGACTGTACCAGCCCTGCCTGCTGCGGGCACCCACAGAACCCTAGGTCTCTCTCGTGTTTGACGATTTCAGTACTCTCATCGCTGGCACCCCCTTCCCATCATCTTCATCATAACCTTTGATACAGTGCCTATCATGACCTTCCAGCACTTACAGATTCTAAGCCCCTGGGCCTCGCAGGCTCCATTCAGTGAAGGGCAGCACGATGGAAATGCCAGTGCCCAGCTCCTGCCCAGCTGGGGGCTGGGATGGTGCCCGTGGGAGAGTCCACTCAGATGCCCCCGATCTCAAGGGAAGCACAACAATTGTAGTTTCCTGGGCAGCACAGGCGGTGTCTGGAAGAGCCCCCATTCGCAGTGCTGGCCCGGGTCCTGGGCGGACAGGTGCATGGCCCTGTTGCAGGCAGGTGGCCCCTCTAGAGCATGGAATGAACACGGTGCGCTGCACTTGATTAACTAAGGCCAGTTATACAGGGACACATGCTGCCCAGTTAGTTACAGGAGGGGGACACAATGGCGCCAGCAGTAAGGTGAGAATGTGCAGCACAGTGAAAGATGTTTCATGGTAAGGGCTCCAGAGAGGCCCGGGGCTGGGTCTTTGACTTCCCTTCTGTAAGGACACTGGGGACACTTTCCCTCTCAGTCGGGACTTGCCTAGAACACTTCAGACCCGGAACCCAAAAGGGGGCTCAGCTGGGGATGTTTATATCTTGCTGGTCATCTGTGCGCATCCCCGGGTTGGCCCCAACGATCACCTCGACCACACAAACCTGCACATCATCTTATATCCAGCATGGACTCATCCCACTTGTCTCTCTCTGTACCTTTTNCCTGTCCTCCCTTCTGTAAAAACGATGCTGGAGACACTTTTCCTCTCAGACCAGGACTTGGGTAGAACACTTAGGACTTGGAACCCAAAACGGGGCTCAGCTGGGGATGTTTATATCTTGCTGGTCATCTGTGCTCATCCCCGGGTTGGCCCCAACGATCACCTCGACCACACAAACCTGCACATCATCTTATATCCAGCATGGACTCATCCCACTTGTCTCTCTCTGTACCTTTTGTTCAGAGCCCCGGCATGTCCTGACTTGACGTTATGTATGTGTTGGCTGCTGTGACTCTTTCCTGCAAACTCGCCATCCTCACAAGCCCTTTGGGTTGAGCACTGAGCTTCTAGAGCCTGCCCATAGGAGGCGCTCTGCACACACCTGTTAGGGGAGGGAGTGCACCATGTCCTCTTAACACAATCTACAAATTTAAGGAGATCCCAATTGGAANAGGAGTGCACCACGTCCTCTTAAAACAATCTACAAATTTAAGGAGATCCCAGTTGGAATTCCAACGGAACTTGTTCCAGTGATGCAAAGTTCATACATACTAAAATTTAAAATGTGTGTTTTTTTTAAACAAATTTTATTTGCAAGAAATTATTAAAAAATGATTGAATAAATGTTCACAGACACCTATACAATGATGATCACCACGGAATCATTCCTAAAGCAGAGAGCAAAATAACATTGTTTGTTTACTAGAGCCAAATAACATAATTCATGACTCAACAGGAGAAAAGACACTAGGAGATATTCTTTTTCAGAAATATTTTTAGTATTAGATGTAGAATATATTATCACAAAGAAATATAACATAAAATGATTTACAAATATGGATAAGTGTATATTCACCTACATGACTAACACATCTAAAAGGATATATAAAGATATGTATAATTATTTCCAATTTAGTGTGTGCATAATCACTTATTTTAAACCTTTCTCTTTTCTACCTATAATCCTGAGTTATTTTTATAATAAAAAATCTATTTTTCTCCAAGCTGGGCGTGGCTCAGTAGTTGAGCATCGACCTAGGATCCAGGTGATCGGGGTATGATTCCCGGTCAGGGCACGTGCCCGGGTTGCGGGCTCAATCCCCTGTTGGGGGCATGGAGGAGGTAGCCAATCGATGACTCTCTCATCAGTGATGTTTCTATATCTCTCTCTCCCTCTCCTTTCCTCTCTCAGATATCAATAGAGATATATTTTTAAAAAACCTACTTTTAAAAAGTAAAATCAGGTCCAGTTGCTTTATTATAAAGATTATGAATTGTGTGTGCATTTGAGTATTGAAGGTGGGGACAGAGAAGTGTGTCCAGTACAACCCACCTGGAAAGACAAGAAGCTTTGGTTTTGCCTGAATGTTGGGGGTGGGTTTAACTCTTTTCTGAACCAAATTGAACTTGTTAAAATAAATAAATCCCATGCCTAGCATTGTGGCAAGAAACCTGATTCAGAAGGGGATACACCCTACTAACTGTAAGACAAAACAGTGCAGCAAAGTACAAATACACAGACACCTGAGTTCTGGGCCCTCCACCCCCACGCAGGTTTTATCTTTTCTCTGCAGGCCTGTTCTGCTTTGTTCAGTTCTCAGCATAGTTTTAGGACTCTCGGTGCCTTACTCTCTGCTATTTTATATTTGTTTCTATTTCCACTGCACTCAACCTCATTTGTCTATTCTTTAAGTTTCTTGCTATTCTGTTTTCTTTATGTTTTTCTTGTCTTTAAAATCTGAAACATAATTGAGAGAAAAAATTCGTATTTTAATGTCCTATAAAAAGTCACAACTTCCCACGTTATTTTAGTTCTTATACTTTCTTTTCCTTGTACTATTTCACTGCTAGAAATGTACACATATCTGACAAAATGTCTGCTACTTGTGCTGCTCTTAAGAAGAATGTTTTGTATTGTCTGACTTTAATACACTTCCACCTAAGAAGTAAGACTGATGGGGAGGGACAGGAGCACTGGCTCCAGCCCTTCCTCACTTACTCCAAACTCCAGGATGTGACTCATGTCTGCTCACCAAGGGGCATCCTGTGTGATCTAATCACCTCTCTGGCCCGAATCACATTCAGTGCAAAATCCTCTGTGGCAGCAACAACCACAGGCTGTGTGTCTCCCTTGTAGTTAAGTACACATCAGGTGCCTAATAAATGCTGACGCCACTGAGCCTCATGGGCACAGGGATGGACGACCCATGGGCCTGGCTGAGCACAGTGAGCTCTCTACCGTCCAGGCCCCACCCAGCTTTCTGTGTGATGGCCCTCATCTAATCTGCACAGCCACTCTGTGCAGCAGATCTTGTGTGTCCACCTCGTGTCTGCAGGTGGACAGGGAAGGGTCGGGGGTTGAGAAAGTTGTCCAGGAACCATGGGTGCCAAGTGGTAAAGCTGGGATTTGGATCCAGGTCATAGGAGTACAGAAAAGGGAAAGGCAGGTCTGGGCAGCTGAGGACGGAGGGAAGGCCTCTCCCCCTCACCCGGAGAGCCCCCTGCTCACCGCATCCATGGCTGTCAGTTTCTCTGCCACCAGTCTTGGAGGGAAGGTCAGAATATTATGCTTCTGCTCCCTTACCAGATGCTTAGTGGTCACAGCTCGGGTGTAGTCAGGTGCTGGGGATGGAGCTGACTTTGTTGTTGGAATTTGGATGGGAGCTGGTGGCCCAGATGGCTCCAGCCCAGTAGCTGGCCCTGAGGCTGAAGGTGAGGTTGGTGCTTGCTTCAGGTCTGGAGGGGGTGATGGAGGTGGCACTGGATCCTGCACTATCACAGCCAGACCGTGCTCTAGCCCTGGAGCAGGCCCTTCCTCTGGCCGTGCAGTGCTCTGCAGCTCTGGAGGTGGTTCTGGATTAGGTTAGAGAGACTTGTTCATGCACATACCTCACTTTCCCATGCCTTCCCAGAGACAGGAAAGATGCCACTGCCTTTGAGAGGCCTCCATCTCATGAAACCCCAACCGCACAGCCGCCAGACCATCTTCCCAGACTGCAGACCTAGGGCTGCTCAGAAGCTGCAATCACGTTGACACCCATCTGGGAGGACATGTTCTAGGCATCCATGGCCCCTGGATCTCAGGCAGAAAGATCTCACCCACTGCCCTACAAGGGCACAGGAACTTCCCTTGGTGTGGCTCCAGGGGCTTGGGGTGGGCTGCACTTGGCCTGGGTCTGCATCTGTGGACAGAATAGAGGGCCAAAATCCATGAAGGCCTTGGTCATGGACGGTTCTTCTGGGTGTTAGAGTGTGATCTGGAGGATGCCCAAACCCTACACAGATGAGCTGCAGGACACCTGCCCCCAAGAATCCAAGATGCAGCCCAAGATCTCAAGAGAATGCACCTTCTCCCTGGTGGTTCCATGGACTGTGACACTGGGATCCCAGTCCGAGCCTTTGGGGAGAAAGACCAATAAGTGCTTCCTGTCTTGGGACCCTGCACCAATTGCCCACTTTCAGGGAATTGGATCAGGGAATGGTCAAGCTGCAGGTCAGAGACAGACCCAGTCAGATCATCCAAATGACAATTCAGCAGGCGGCCTATTCTCTCAAGCTTCTAAGTCATGGGTCCCTCATGCCCACACCCTCCTCACGCACACACTGTCACTCAACCCCAATGGTGGCTCCTGGTAAGATACCCTAGCACCCAGCTCGGTTACTGGATCCCATCCAGCCTTGTCCAGAAACACATCTGCTGCCAGCAGAACAGCACATGTGCCCCGTAATGTCACCGACACAACAACGGGTTTCCCTCATACATCCAACAGAGCTCATTTTGCTAGGCTGCTGGCTCTGTCCTTTGTGAGCTGTGAAGGAGCAAGTGGCTGTGCTGGGAAGCCCCATGGGTCACACAGCTACCTGTGGCCTCTGGGAGCTGAGGGCTGCCTATAAATCCAGCCAGCAAGAAATCCAACCCTTCAGTCCTCCACCTGCAGGAAACCACATTGTACCCACATCCAGAGTGAGACTGGAAGCCTCTCCTTTCCTCGTAGACCCTCAGAGGGGACCCTAGTCGCAGCCAAACCCTGGACTTGTGAGACCCGAATCAGAGGAACTGCTTACACCATGCCCTGCTCCCGGCTGTAGAAATTGTCAGATAGGCAGGAGTGTGTATTGTCCCTAAGGTTAGTGGTGATATTGCTCCACAGCAAGAGATGACTAAACCAGGTCCTTTATGAATCAGGTCCCCTCTACCTTGTGGCATCAGCGGCGGTGGAGGGAGGGCATGACCCAAATTAAACTTTTGGGTTAGAAACTATAATCCCCATTCTCAAATTGGGGAAACTGCAGCTTGGGAACTGAGATAAAAACACACAGGGGAACTAGAGCCCTAAATTTTATGCAAGTCTGGATCTTCATCACCCTCTTCCCAAGTGCCCACCTGTATCCCTGTGAATTTTGTTTATATCTTAGACTTAGATTTCTGTGTGTGTGTCCATTTTACAGTTAGATGTCTGTGTGTGCCCATTTTAAAGTTTGATTTCTATGTATGTGCCCATTTAGGATTTAGATTGTCTCTTCAATTTTTGAGGACTCTTTTTATATCAGGGATTGTAATCTTCTGTTACCTACAAATTGCAAAACTTTGCTACCAGTTTGACTTTCGGGCATACGTTTTAAATCTGCTTGCTGTGGCTGCCATGACAATATCATCATCCCACCTACAGAAGAAAGGCAGAGTCACAGAGGAACTGGGGACTCTAACTTAGCTTTCCCTTTCTCTGCAGGGAACTGGGCTGTTTCAGTGCCATGAAAATTGCTAATCTCACTGAGAACATTCTCAGCAGACAGTGGTGCAAATATCTCTTAATATTCCTTTTCTATGTGTAACCTCGCTGCCCTAGCACAAGACTGTACATGCTGTTTTCACACACTGCCTAAGGGACCATAAAATCAGCATTGAAAGCCCTCTCCCCACAAGTTATTGAAATGCTAACAGAGCATGTTTGGCAAAGATGAGGTATCTAGATCCTAAAGACTGAATTTCTACCAAGTTACCCACTGGGAAGGAACATATAGCCAACTTACTTTACAGGATCAGGAATCCCTCTGGCATCAGAACGTTTAAGGAACACCCACAGCTTCATTCTCCTTTTCACTGGCTGACTGAGAAATGAAAACTTAGATGGAACAGCCTTGGAAACAAATTTATAACCACATACCAGGTCCTTTTACAAGAACAAAGTTAGTGTTTACTTTAGACTGAAGACTCATCACAGAAAATAAAGTGAAGCACAGGGGTTCCTTTGTACTCACAGGGCTCCTGGTGACGTGCAAACCCATCCAGATAAATTGCTCCTGAAAATCCCTTCACCGGGCTGAGGACATGGCAGCTGGTGCTGAGTCCCCTGAGTGATACGTGTGATGGAAAGAGCCATGTCACGTCCACAGCGCACCTCAGGAAGCCTTGTCTCACTGATAGATAAGCAGATAAATGAACAAGTTCAATAGTTCCACGGACTTTCCTGTTCAGAACTTTGTCCAACTGTCAACTGTCAGCGGCCACTGGGGCCCACCTGGGGGCCCTGCTCCTCTCCTGTCCTTCCCACACTACACAGATGGATGAATCTGCCTTAGAGAAATGAAAGGATGGCACACTGCCATCAGTGCAGGAACAGGGGGCTCTCTGGGTTTCCATGAGGCCCAGTATGTATGCTACAGCTTTCAAACTATTGGACTATGGAGACAGATAATTACTATCAGAGACCCACACCCACTGGTTCAATAGTTTATATGATGTGAAGTTAATCCAAGTTTCCTGTGTTCCCTTTAAAAAATCATCACCCTGCCAGGGCCCTTCCTTAGAACCCTCATTCAGNCCACTTTGCCAGGCCCCTTCATAGAACCCTCATTCAGGCGGTTACATGCCCTCTGACTCTAGGACGGAGGGAAACTGCTGGGGATAAATTGTGTATTTCCTGGCAGGTACCTTTAGAACTTGAGGTCTGGCTCTGGTGCCACTGCTTAGTTTCAGAATATAAGTAACTGACACCCCATTTGAGTTTGTTTTTCTTCTTTGACAGATTTTTTGGGTTTTGTCACAAATCACTAGCCAATAGTAANCTTGTTTTTCTTCTTTGACTGTTTTTGGGGTTTGTTTTTGTTTTGTCACTAGCCAACAGTAAGATTTTCTGCTGTTGCTCAGTAATGCTCTGTACTTTTTTCCCTTTCCCCCCCCTGGCCCATTTTTACCACCCATCACCCCTGGCAGTCACTAATCTCTTCTCTGTATCTATGAGGTTGTTTTTGAGGCTCCCCATATAAGCAAGATTATACGGTATTTGCCTTTCTCTATCTGACTTATTTCACTCGGCATCATGCCCTCAAAGACCACCTATATTGTTGCAAATGTCAAAATGTCATTCTTTTTTGTGGCTGGATAATATTCTATTGTGTATGTACCACATCTTATTTATCTAGTTGTCTATCAATGGACACTTAGGTTGCTTCCATATGTTTGTTATTGTAAATCATGTTGCAGTAAACACAGGGATACATATATCTATTTTTTAATTTTTTTAATCCTTACCTAAGGATTTTTTCCCCCTTGCTTTTTAGAAAGAGTGGAAAGGAGGGTGGGAGACAGACATAGAGAGAGGAACATGGATGTAAGACATACACATCAATTGGTTGCTTCCCCCATGCACCCCGCACAGAGCGAACCCTGCAACCTAGATATGTTCCCTTGGCTGAAATCAAACCCAGGACCCTGCAGTTTTTGAGCCAAGGGTCTAACCACTGAGTGACACCAGCTATGCGGACATAGGTTTTGAATTAGTGTTTTGTGTTTCTTCAAATATCCAGAGGTGAAATTGCTGGGTGATATGCTAGCTCTATTTCTAATTTTTTGAGGCACTTCCACACTGTTTTCCACAGTGGCTGCACCAGTTCACAATTCCACCAAGAACAAGAGGGTCCCTTTTTCTCCACTTCTTCACCAACACTTGTCACTTCTTGTCTTTGATAATAGCTATTCTGTCAGTGGGAGGTGATAGTTTGTGGTTCTGATTTGCATTTCCCCAGTGACTAGTGATGTTGACCATCTTCTACACTTTAATTTTAAATGCTACTGCATAAGTAGCGCTATGGATGAAATTTAAACCATTGCCATTCTGTCCTGGCTTGTGTGTCTCTGTAGTTAGAACGTCTCCCAGACCCATTCTGAGCCTTGGGGGGTGCAGCCAGCCCAGCAACCCAGCCCAGCAGGGCCCAGTGAGGCACAGGATGCTAGAAGGGAGGAGAAGGGAGGGAGAAGGAGAGGGGCTGGCAAGAGCAGAGGCACCTCAAAAGGAGGAGCGGCCCAGACAGGGAGGAGAGGGGCAATGGTTGGCCCTTGGCCCTGCATCCAGCTGAGCACAAGGGGCACCCGCCAAAGGTGTGGGGCCTACCCTGTGGAGGAGCTAGCACCCTCCCTTGTCCTGGAAGGCAGAGTGGGATGCTCGCGGAGCATGAACAGCAAGGAAAAGTGCAGAGCAGGAATGCAAAGAGGCAGTTCCTCACTTCAAGTTGCTTAGGTTTGTGCTGGCTGCTTTGACTCTTGTGCAAAGGTGCCCTCATTGCAAGCTCTTTGGGTTGAGCACTGCACTTCCAGTGCCTGGCCCATAGGAGGCGCTCAATACACACCTCTTAAAGGAGCTAATGAAAGAATTCCCCTTAGCCCAATCTACCAATTTGATGAGATCCCAATCAAAATTCCAAGGGAATTTGATCAAATGATTCAAAATTCATACATACTGAAATTTAGAATTGTGTATTTTTAAAACAAATACTACTTACAGGAAATTATTAAAATAGAAAAGCCCTGGCCAGTGCCAAACTTGGTTGGGCATCGCCCAGGGCACCGAGGGGTTGCAGGTTTGATTCCCAATTAGGGCACATGCCTGGGTGGTTGGCTCCATCCCTGGTGGGGGGCCTGCAGGGGGCAGCTGGTGGAAGATTCACTCTTTCTATGCTTCTCTCTCCCTCTACTTTCCTATCTCTCCAAAAATACAAAAATACATTTAAAAATAATTGAATAAATGTTCAGAGGTACTATACATTGATGATCGTCACAGAATTATCCACAAAGCAGAAAACAAAATAATGTTAAGCCCATGAGTTAGAAACAAGTTATATAATTTATTGTGTACCCGAGAAAAGATACTAGATATTATTTTTCAGAAATATTTGTTTATTTATTTATTTTTATTTTTTAAATATATCTTTATTGATTTCAGAGAGAGGAAAGGAGAGGGAGAGAGAGATATAGAAACATCAATGATGAGAGAGCCATTGATCGAGCCTGCAACCCAGGCATGTGCCCTGACCAGAAATCAAACCCCGATCTCCTGGATCCTAGGTCGACACTCAACCGCTGAGCCACGCCCAGCAGGGGTCAGAAATATTTTTAATATTAGAAGTAGAATATATTATCTGACAGAAATATAACACGGTTTTAAAATGTGGATGTGTGTATTTACATATGTTGAGCATATCTGAATAGGTACACAAAGACATGTATAATCATTTTTAATGTGGATGACTTTCACTTCTTTGAAACCTTTCCCTTTTCTATCTATAACCATAAATTATTTTTATAATGGAAAAAGCTATTTTTATGTTGAAAAAAATTGTATCTAGTCAAATTTCTTTATTGTAAAGATCAAGATATAAATTGTGTGTGTATTTAAATATTGTGTGGGGATAAAGAAGTTTGTCCAGTGTAATCTACCTGGAAAGATGAGCAGGTTAGTTTTCACCTAAAAGTTGGGCAGTATTTTCTGAACCCAATAGTACTTGTAAAAGTAAATCCCAGGCGGAGTAGTGGGGGTGATAGGAGGTGGTCCTGAAGGGGTTAACCCCAGCTCAGCCAGATCCTGGCGGCACACACCATGCTGGGGGACCCAGGCGTCAGGCAGCTCACCCAGAGTGCCCCTTCCCCAAATAGCGCCCCAGATGTGGTAGGTGCTCGGAAGCAAGGAGCCTCCACTTAAAAGCTTCCCTTTAAAAATCTGGGACCAGCCTTGGCCCTAGGGGCCCCACCAAGCCAGAATCATGCGGCACCCCCAGACTTGCCCAGTGTCTTTCTGCCTGCTGCCCCCCCCCAGGAGGCCCTGAAGCTTGGGGTACTTCTGCAGTGCACGGGACCACATGGGGTTTTGCCATGGTGACATAAAGGGGCACAGAGTAAGGAAGGAGCACAATCAGCCTGCAGACTGTGCTCCTCAGTAGGAGGAAGGGCCAGTGGCTGGAGTCCTCCACTGCTGCTGCCCACTGAAGGCCTCCCTTGCTAAGTGTCTGTGAATTTTTTGGTCAGTGGACAACTCTGGTGTCTCCTCTTGCTTGGGGCCTTGGGGGACCAGAGCACGCTGGGCCTCTGGTGGCTGAGGTCTCAGGGACCAGGATGCCCACCCTGGTGGGCCTCTGCAGGCTGTGTGGGCATGTGTGCCCTCAGGCTGTCTTTTTCTTGCTGATTGTCTTCTGCCTGTTCAGAGATTTTGTCTCGGCCTACCACCTATGTGGCTGTAAGCGGGGCCTGGAGCCCTTGGCAGACGCCCCAAGCCTGACTGTGGGGACCCACTGCCTGTGGCCCCCAGCCAACTGTTGCCACTCAAGCCTGTCCAGGTGGCCACCCCTTCCTGCACAGACCGCTGGTGCTAGTGTTTGTGGAGAGTCTCTACTCACAGCTGGGCCAGGAGGTGGTGGCCATCCTGGAGTCAAGCAGCTTTAAGTACCCACAGAGATTGTACTGGGCAAGAGGGATACGCCTACACTCACTGACAAGAGCCACAGTGGCTTTGCCCTCACCATCTATGAGAACATCCTCAAGTACATGAACCTAGATGCCTGGAACCGGGAGCTGCTGGACAAGTACTGTGTGGCCTACAGCGTGGGCATCATTGGCTTCTTCAAGGCCAACGAGAACAACCTTCTAAATGCGCAGCTCAAGGGCATCCCCCTGTTCCTGCACTTGAACCTGGGCCCGAAAGACTGCAGCATCAGCCCCAGGTCCCCACTGCTCTATGTGACATGGCCCAGCGAGGTGGAGAAGGGCGTGCTGCCCGGCGAGGACGGGACCATGATCCAGTCCAACCACTCCACCTATGAGCCAGTGCTGCTGGCCAAGACGCGCTCATCCGAGTCCATCCCCACCTGGGTACCAACGCGGCCTGCACGCTGCCCTGCATGCCACTGTGGTCCAGGACCTGGGCCTCCACGATGGCATCCAGCACATGCTGTTTGGCAACAACCTCAACTTCTGGCTGCACAAGCTCTTCTTCATGCACACTGTGGCCTTCCTCACTGGCAAACACCTCTCGCTGCCTTTGGAATGCTACATCCTGGTGGACATCAATGGCATCTTCGTGGGCAAGGAGGACACACGCATGAAGTCGGAGGATGCGAAGGCCCTGTTTGATACAGAGAACGAACTATGCACACACATCTCAAACTTCACCTTCAAACTGGGCTACTTAGGGAAACTCTTCCACACAGGTACTGACAGAGAGGACGCTGGGGATGACCTGCTGCTGTCCTATGTGAAGGAGTTCTGGTGGATCCACCATGTGGAGCCACTTGCAGCCCCACCTTTTCCACAACCAGTCTGTGCTGGCTGAGCAGATGGCCCTGAACAAGAAGTTAGCTGTTGAGCATGGCATTCCCACAGGCATGGGATACTCAGTGATGCCCCACCACTCGGGGGGGGGGGTACCCTGTGAACGTGCAGCTGTACGAGGCCTGGAAGCAGGAGTGGAGCATCTGAGTGACCAGCACGTAGGAGTACCCCCACCTGAAGCCACCCGCTACTGCTGTGGCTTCATCCACACGCACCATGGTCCTCCCTCGACAGACCTGCGGCCTCTTCACACACACCATCTTCTGAAATGAGTACCCTGGTGGCTTCAGTGAGCTGGACAAGATCATCAATGGGAGCGAGCTCTTCCTCACTGTGCTCCTCAATCCTATCAGCATCTTCATGACACACCTGTCCAACTACGGGAATGACCACCTGGGCCTGTACACCTGGTGCATTTCCTGGACCAATCTCCAGCTGCATATGCTGCCCCTGTGCAGCTGGCCCAGAAGTACTTCCAGATCTTCTCTGAGTAGAAGGACCCACTCTGACAGGACCCCTGTGAGGACAAACGCCACAAAAACATTTGATCCAGGAAGAAGACATGTGACCGCTTCCCAAAACTCCTCATTATTGGCCCCCAGAAAACGGGCACCACGGCCCTCTACCAGTTCCTGGGCATGCACTCCGACTTCAGCAGCAACTACCCCAGCTCAGGGACCTTTGAAGAGATCCACTTTAATGGCCACAACTATCACAAAGGCATTGACTGGTACATGGAGTTCTTCCCCCTCCCCTCCACCACCACCTCCAACTTCTACTTTGAGAAAAGTGCCAACTACATTGATTCGGAAGTGGCACCCCAGCTGGCAGCCACCCTGTTGCCCAAAGCCAATATCCTCATCAATCCAGGGGACTGGGCCTATTTCTGGTACCAGCACCAACGAGCCCACAATGACCCAGTGGCCCTGAAGTATACCTTCCATGAGGTGATCACGGCTGGGCCTGATGTGTCCTTGAAGCTGTGCACCCTCCAGAACCACTGCCTGGTCCCTGGCTGGTACGCAGCTCAAATTGAGCGCTGGCTCAGCTCCTTTCACACCAACCAGATTCTGGCCTTGGATGGCAAATTGCTGTGAGCAGAACCTGCCAAAGTGATGGACACAGTGCAAAAGTTCCTTGGGGTGACCAAAACTATTGACTACCACAGAAAGTTGGTGTTTGATCCAAAGAAAGGATTTTGGTGCCAACTGCTCAAAGAAGGAAAAACCAAGTGTCTGGGCAAAAGCAAGGGCTGGGAATACCCAGAGGTGGACCTGGATTCCCGCACCTTCCTGAAGGACTATTACCGGGACCACAACATCGAGCTTTCCAATATGCTCTACTAAATGGGCCAGACACTGGCCACCTGGCTGCAGGAGGGCCTCCAGAACACCAGGTAGCTGTGGCCACCGCAGCCAGACTGAACATTTGTGACGGCAGGGATGTTCTGCTGCATGCTGAGCCACACTGACCTGAAGAATGGGGCACTGGGCCTGGGCTGGCCAAGCACTTCTGAGCAATACTCTGCCGAGGCCCAGGCAGGGCCAGCAGCAGCCTAGGCAGGTCCGCAGCACCACCAAGCATCCAGTGCTGGGTCTGTGGCCTCTAGGACCTCCTTAGCCACCAGGGGTCCATCCCATTCACAGCCTTTCATGGGGAGGCCACTTCCTGGTAGGAGGGGATCCATGAGAGTCTCTTTCTGTCCCTCATTGTGTTCTACCAACCATACCCTCTCCTTCGTCCTACCACTCCCTGCCCCAGTAGGGTATGCCCTCAGTGTTAGCTGCCATATTTTCCCTGTCTTCCAGACAATAAGGGAGAAGAGCCCAGCTGGACCTTTTGCCAAACCAGGGAGAGAGACTGGATGTTTCCCTGTTTTGAGCCAGGCCCTTCCAAGGGGTCACCTGGATACTGGAGTCGGTCACTAGGCTGGATGTGAGGGTGGTACCTCCGGAGAACTCTAAACTTCCACACACATTCTGGTTCATACTTTCACATCTCACCCGCCCTTTTGTGGGAAAGGATCATTGATTCCTACAGTATCCACCCAGTCCTCAAGGCCTCCTCCAGAGCCCTGGGGCACTGCCATGCCATTGGACCCAGAGACCTAGGCCTCAATCCCACCACCTCTTTTCACCCTGGGGTATGACATGTGTAGTGTTTCCTGTGGTAAAAGACAGGTGGTCCAGGAGTCTGCAGTGTACACGTTCCAGGGTACATATGTTTTCCCTATGCGCACCCAGCTTCAGCCACCAGCCAACCCCAGCAGAGCTGGGGAGACTAACACCCCCGACTTTGCCCAGCAACCTGTGGCTGAGGGTTCCTAGAGGCTCCCTTAACCTCCCCAATACTAAGAAGCTAAAGTATTTTAAATTTTGTGTGTTTTTTTTTTTCTTGGTGCCAGAGTTTCTTTGGGTGCTGGGGTTGCACTCTTATATATATATATATATAATTTGTATGTATATGTTATTTTTTTTTTGGGGGGGGGGTTGTTTTTAGTTCAGTCATACAAAATGGTGGAAAGCCCCAGTCCCAAAGGGTGTCATATCTCCATGCAGGAAAATGAGATGGCAGGGAGGGGGTGGGCATGTCTTCATCTGTCAGGGGCCTCAGGAGACAGTAAGGATATTCCCTGGGAGAGCTCCCTGTTTCCTCTCTCAATGCCATGGCTTCCTGGGGCTACCCCAGGTGAACAGAGGTGGCAAGATCAACAGGGAAGACCCACTCTCCAGGAAATGTGGCTTCGTGAAGTGCAGTGACCTGGGGCAATTTTGGCCAACGGAAACAGCTGGGCTGGGGTGGGCGTCCTGGGTCGAACGTGGCCTGTTCCCTCCCCTCACATGGTGCTAGGTGGGGAGCTGTTTCAGGAGCTGGGAGGCCCACAGGGATCCTGCAGACAGTGGGTATTTGGGCTATTTTCTGGTTGGGATCTCTTCCTCCCCTTCTTCTAACAATGTGAAGTGACTAAACTGGGGTGTTCTCTCCCCAACCCCTCCCACTGCCAGCTCAACTTTGAACTGACACCCAGGAAGTCCTTTCTGGAGAGCCTTGGCTTGTTCAGAAGCCTCTAGAATCGGAGGTTCGAAGGGCCCTTTGGGTATGGAAGCCACAGGGAAGTGACCTCCGTCTCTGATGTCACAGCTGGTTGGGAACAAGGCTGAGAATTGAATGTATAGGTCCCAATTCTGAGTCCAGTGCTCTTCTTCTGATGCCACACTGCATCTGAGCCTATCCTCTGGACCTACTCTGTGCCAAGTTCCTGCCCCTCCCTCAGTCATGCCCTTGGTCATTCCAGGATATGGGGACAAACCACTCCTTCCCAGCCAGGGTGCCTTTGAGCCTTCTCAGATCTACATTTCCATCCCTGTCTTGCTCTCCTCACCACAAAAGGCCCTTCCCAGACTGCGAGGCCTGGGTCTGTCTTAGCTCTAAACCCATTCCCTTCCCCCAAGTTCTCCACTAGGATGAAGGAGAAGGTTGGAGGCTCAGCGGGGCCAGCTGTGTGTTGCTTCGTGGTCTACCCAGAGAAGCGTTCCCATGTGCTTCTCACTGGGACCTCTGAGCCTGGGAGTCCTGAGCATTGTCAACCCACAAGGAGTGAGGAGCCAGTGGCTCAGGACAGGGTGGCATGCCAGCTTGTATGCTCATGAGAACTTGCCTGTGTCATGGGACCAGACTGCCAGAGTGGGGCGGTGACTTCCAGTGCCAGTCCTGGCCTCACTTCCCATCCATCAGCGAGGGCCTCGGGCTCCATGACCTTGAGAACCTCACAGCACACATGTTCTTCAGTCTACCCTCCAGGCCTGGACACCTGCTCCAGTCTCACCAAGCTCTGAGTGCCCAATGGGCCAGAAGATCTACTTCCCCATGCCCCTGGCTCGAAGAAGGAGCAGGCAGGTATGAGATCTGTGGGCACAGAGGAGATACTAGGGGTTGTTGTCCAGGCCCTTCTGGGAGACTAGGGACTTGCCCTGCCTCATGTTTTAAGTCTGGTCACTGCTGTTACTTCCTTTCTCACTAGTGCATCTTTCTCAAGGACCCACTGCCAGGACCTGCAAGTATTATGGAGAGGGAGAGACAAGTCACCCAGGGGCTCTTCACTCCTGATCACAGAGGTCCCCATCATGAGAAGATAGAACCACAGGCAACAATTTGTTTAGTGCTCACTAATTCACTTAAAGCTTCTGACCAAAAGAGAGAGAAAAATAGTTTAAGTCATGCAGGTGACTTCACCATCCCTTCTGCCGACCCCACCATGAGCCCTTGCCCCACAAGGTGGATACTGGTGGGAGGCCGGTCAATGCTTCCCCAGTCACTCGTGATGCTACAGCCACCCACAGGACAGGCATTTTGTGATGGGTGAATGAGTCTGAAGTTTAAAGTTGGGCCTTTTCCAAGCCCCTAAATAGGAGCAGCCAGTGCCTCTGGGGCCTAGGTGAGGGCGCAGCAGTCTGTCCCCAGCAGCAGAAAACTTCCGGGTTGACTCAGAGAGTGGTGGTCTCAATGGAGCTCACCCAGGGGTTTGTTAACCCACCCTCTAGATTTAAAATGAACATTTCAGTACGTTTGTTTTCTCTCTCTACATAGAATTTTTTCTGAACTAGCTTACAAGTAAAAATCATGAGACCACCCCAAAACGCTGCAGGCTGCACCTGTTAAAAGAGGACATTCTCCTATGCAGTAGCCCAGTATCACACCTGAGACAACAATAATTTCTCACAACTGCTCTCCAATCTATATTCTTACTTCCCCCAAATAACATACCTGGTTTTGGAATTTGGATCCAATTAAGTGCAAGCATAGCATTTTGTAATTGTGTTTTTAAAATCTCAGTGAATGTAGAAAAGTAAAAAATAAATGAATAAATAATAAAACAAACAAACAAACAAACCCCATGCTTAGCCATCAAATTGCATTGTGGCAGGACACCCGATTCAGAGGCAGATGCACTCAACTAATTGGATGTAGGTATCATAACATTAATGCAGCAAGATTCAGCCACAGGAATATCTGTTTGGTTCCCTCCTTCATCCCCACACACGTCTTTTTGTATCTCTCCAGGTCTATTCTGCTTTATTTGGTTCTCAGCATACTTTTAGGACTGTGAATTGCCTTGCTCTCTGCTATTTTCTCTTTATTTCTATTTCCACTGTATTCAACCTCATCTGCCTATTTTTTAGGCTTCTTGCTATTCCCTGTTTTCTTTTTCTGTGCTTTTCTTCTTTTTAAAATCTCATTCTAAAATAGTTGGGGGGGGGGGAATCTATTTAAAGGTCATATTAAAAAGCCACAACTTCCTAAGTTATTTCAGCTCTTAAAGTTTTTCATTTTCTGTATTAAATGTTTTACTCCATCCAAGTTGCTTTTACCTTATCTTTAAATTTCACTTTAATTCCTTTAGTCTTCTGCCTTCCATTTCTTATCATATATGACCTTCTCCTCTAGTTCATTCCTTTCTCCTCTCTGTCCCCACTTCCCTCCTACCATCCCAAAGACCTCCTGTGCGGCCCCAGGTGTGCTGCACAATTCCCAACCTGTGGGAAACACTAGTGTCCCAATGGTTACTGCTTAAAAACAGGCACACAGTCATAATAAGAAACACAAGGGCTGGTCCAGCCACCACATTTGTCCTTGACAGCCTGAGAACAGCAAACAGCATTAGGTGAGCACCTTGATCAAACTAGTAAGAATCACTACACATAAACATTCTACACTTGTGCCCCATTGCCTTCCATTGCTGTGCTGGCATTTTTATTAATTTATTCAATAGTTTATTGAATTTTTAGAGAGAGAGGAAGAGAGAAGAGAGACTGGGGATTGAGCCCACATCCTAGGATTGTGCCCTCACTGGGAATCAAGCCAGCAACCTCTCACTGCACAGCATGACCCCCAGTCAACTGAGATACACCAGCCAGAACTGTGCTGCTAGTTTTCTAAGCCTGTTCTGGGCATCTCAAATTTTGCAGCTACCCACCACTGTCAAGTGCTTCTCAACCTTCCTCATTTTTGAAATCTCCTTGCTTCCTATGTAGGGCATCTAGAGGCCTTGCCAATCATCCAGCTCTATCATTAATATCTTCCTAGCTTCTTACCATAAAAAAAGCATTAAAGATGCTTCTACTCATTCCATGGACATGTACACCTATCCAGCAAAATGTATGGTATTTATTGTGCTACTCTTAAAAGCAATATTGAGTATTGCCTTATTTTCAGAAACTTTTAACTAAGAGCTAAGAGTTTCCATGAAGACAGATTTTGTATCCAAAACTGCTTCCATGAGCACAAAGTCCATGAAAATGCAAGGGTAGTAAATGAGATCATTTTGGAATAATTTCTGAAATCAGGCAACAAATGGGTCCAGGCTGCCTATCAAGACTTGATCCAATTAAGCAGAGACAGGGTTGAATCATATATGAGAATATATTCCAATAATGCCCGCAGTATGGGAGAGTAGGTCATCCATGAAAATCTGCTCTCATTCCCGTTCCATAAGCCAGCTTCTTCTATTGAGTAGAAAGAGAAAGATGACATGGGAAAGTAGGAATTACAGGCATGGGGGAGTAGACAAGGTACAATGGTTACAGGTTACAGGCAATGCAGGCTGGGGTCCCAGAGGACAGGCTCCTCCACACCAGGTTGCTTCAGCAACAAGGCTGTTAATTTCTCCATGATGACAGACAGACCACTTTCCCAGGTAACTCCCACGCCCCGGGGCATACAGCTCTCACCCCGGTTAGCATGTGCTTTCTCTAGTCAGCACAGAACAGTCATGGTTAACATGGTTAATATTGCTGCCCCTAACATTTTCACTCCTGCTGTCAATCCTTCAATGACTTCCTTTACTGTCAGAATAAAGTTCAAATCCTTAAAATGAGGTCTTTGACTGTTAGCCACTCTAGTGGGTAAGAAGATCTATCTCACAATTACTGTGTTCATTGTCCATTTGCATACCACCTTTCTTAAATGTTCAGGTATGTTGTCCATTTCTCATTTGTGTTGTTTGTTGGAATTTGGTACACTAGATGCAGACAAGTCTTTGTCAGGTGCATTCATTAGGAATCTTCTTTTACTGGGGACAGCCTCCTGTTTTATGCAGTGACCTTCACTCTGTTCTTAGCTCTCATCGCAGTGTGGGTTTGCTCCTAACATGACAGCACAGCTATTTACTTTGCCTGTGTGATATCGTGAAATCCATGCTGCATAGAACCTGCTCCATTTCAATGTGAGTTGGATATGTGATGTCAACATCATGGTTGGGATTCTAGAGTTGCTGTGGACAACAGGTAGATGCTTCCCAGTGTCCACACCCAGAGTTTTGAGTGGAGATTACCTATTCCTCATTGTGTAGAAACAATGTGTCTCTACCTTATCTCCAGGTCTGATCTGACTCCTTTGTAGCAAATAAGTCAAGTAAAAGCATGGGACTCCATTTGGCAACAGAGGAAAGTCTACTCCCTGATTTGTGCAGAACGTAGAGCGGTCACTATGTGATTGTTTCTAAGCCAGTCTTCTACATTTGGTTTTCTATAACTTGCAACCAAAATAAACCCAAGCTACACAGTGATTTTGTAACTTATGGTAGAGTTTATAGAGACATCACTGATTCTATCTCTACATCAAATGTCAACAGCGACACAGGTTATGTTAGTTGTTCATCCCTCTTTCTCTGTTTGTATAGTTTTTACATCTCTCCATCTGTCTACGCAACATTCACTCTACCCATCCCTCAGTCTCCACAGCTCTCCACACTGTTTCTGTATCCACCCTCTCCTTCCCTCTTCCTTTGTTCATTCATCAACTCCTTCCATCGTTTTTCATTGACTCTCCATTCATCCATCTATCCTCTCCATCCCCTTATTTAAGAAATACTCTTTGGCATATGTACACTTCGAAATCCAACAAGGATGGTTTCACAAAGGAAAACTAAAGGACATTTGAAATAAATGCAAAAATCTTAAATGCAAATTTACTTACAGCAGTTTTATAAAAGAATAGCAATTAAAGTTTTACCAGTAATAAATATTCCACATTAATGAAATTCACACAATTAACAAGTAAAGGGGGAAATATGCACTATAATAGAAGTCAGTAAATACCTTCTCCAAATTTTGGTTGCATTGTGAGCAATTTAGAAATGGGAGAAAACATTTGACATTTGATAAAGGGCATGATCTGAAATGGACCACCAGCAGGTATTTGATGGTGCAAGCATCAGTAGCTTTCCCCATGCAAACATGATCAACACTAAAATCAAACATTATATTAGTAATAAAAAGAAAATTAAAAAATGAGTGAAAAGAATGCAAATGAGATACAAAGATGCCATTACAAGACCATACACCTTAAAAAGCGCAAGAGAATCAACCCGCATAAGTATAGGGACCAAGGAGTCGGCTCTAATACAACACAAACAACCAGTTTGAAAATGTGGTAGAGGAAACAATTTCCCTTCCCTGTAGCAACACATTCTATGAACTGCCCAGGGTGAAGAATGACAAGAAAAAAGTATTGGTCATATGAATTATAGGCTGCTTATGGACATGTTATCCATGTTACCCTACAGCATTCACAGTGTATGTACCCATACATCACATTAATAAAGCACGATGCGCAAAGACACAGGGAGAGATGGAGCAGATCTCTGAGTGGGAAAACGCGCCATTGCAAGTATATTAGTTTCCTTCCAAATTGATCTATACAGGCAACACACAGCCAGCCCAAATTTGAAGTATTTGTCATATCCCTTGACAAGCCAATTATAAAGGCCAAATGAAAGAGAAAATCTGCAAAAACCACCTCAAGAATATTTCCAAAGGCAACAGTGCTGCAATTTGTCCTCAAAAGGTGCTTTTTAATCTTATCCACATACTGTATCTCCACTGTTAATAATTCTTCAGAACCTCAGTAATGCTGACGAGCCTGGCAGCCCCCGAGAAAGAAACCAGGTAAAGGAGAGTGGCTTTCTCTTTCTCCTGGAGTCAGAGGAGAGAGCCAAAGCTCTGCATTAAGAGGTGCAGCACCACCGTGGTCTCTGCACTCCAGCAGCTGGAGACAGCCTCTACAAAAGGAGGGGAGCGCGTGTTGGACTTTCTTACAGCCAGCCTGCCCCATGCATCACCACACCCTGTCCTCACAGCCCATGCTGCAGGTGTTGGCCCTGACTTCGACAACAGCTGACATCCCAGCCATCTTCTCTGGGTCCCCTGCTTAGGGTCATGGGGCTGAGATGGAGATTTCCACCAGCTGTGTCCTCATCTGAAGGCGTGACCAGAGAAAGCCCCGCTTCCACGCTCCCTCGGGCATGGACAGAAGTCCTTTCCTCATGGCTGCATGCTGAGGTCCCATTCATTAGGCTCCTACAGGGGGCAGCTCTCAGCTCCTAGAGGTCCTCCCTGGTCCTGACCCATGGCCCCCACATGCATGGGTCACACACAGGGACTCTTCAAGTCCAGTGGGGCATCTGTGAGGATGGAGTCAAATAGAATATAACAATATCACGTTATCTCGTGACATCTCAAGCTCCTCCTCAGTGTCTTCCTTCCTCTCGCAGTTGGCCTGCCAGAATCAATCCACTGCCCCAGCAATTATCAATAGCTTCCCATTTCAGCTTCAAACGTTGCTAGTTTGGACAATGAATTATAGGACATTCTATCAAAGCACAATTTCTACAAGAATAAATGCATATTGCTTTACTACTTCAGTACACATAACAATCAATGTCTCTTCTACTAGCATGAGATGTTCTCCATGAGTGAACATTCCTGTTAACCAAAGCTTTACAACAATAAATGAGCTGACAGCAATCTAAAATGTTTTCCACGCTCTCTTAGACCCTTCAATACCACATTTCTCTTAATGACGAGTGTCCTTGTGCGTCAGTTACAGTGCTACACTGTCACTCAGTGACACCTCCAGGTGGTGAGGGCTGCTGCTGTGAAGGGCCTGGGTCTGCTTTAGTAGCAAATGGCCCCAAACAGCACTGTGTTTGTGATCTCCTATATTCTCCTTAGAGGACTCTTAACTTCTCACTGAGGCGCCCATTCTCAGCTGCATATCCCTTTTTGTCATCAATTTGCTATGTGCACGAACACACAAAGGTTGGAATCAACCTTTGTTAGAAAAACAACCAACCAAATGTGTCACAGCCTAATGCAAAATAAGTGTAAACCACATACTGCCTGATGAGCTAAGGGGCACTTTATAAATAACGTTAAAAAACTTCTGTTGGGCTGTGAGAGTAGAACTTCATTTTGGTTTTATTTAATCTATTACTTTCTGTTTAGCCTTATACCTGTAGGTACATGGCCTTGTGATTATTAGCTAAATACCTTTTAGAAAAGCAAGGTTTTCTCTATACCAACTGAGAATTATCACTTATCTCACCAATGAAAGGTATTTCCTACAATGAAAAAGTCATCCTGGCCTACTTACCATGTTCCAGAAATCACACAATCTTCCAGTCCTTTGCTTTGGTAGTTACAATTTGAAGCTAATAGATGTCATACATCTTTTTATGTCACATAGGTAGTCTTTTAACTTATGTCTGTTGGAAAATCCTTTCAATTCTGGTTTTATTATTCTATGCCTAGAAAGATTCTCCACCTAATATTTTCCAAACTGCATTTCAAAACTAACTCAAGCAGACCCCAATTGTGTTAAAAACACATCTGATTATATTTTTACTATAATATCTTTATTTAGTTAAGGCAATTATGGTCACGCCTCAACTGCTCTAACAATTGAGGGATTAAGAATTAAAATAATCAAGTATGCCAAAAACTATTTTAGTTGCTCAGGCTTCCCTGTTTCTCAGATTTATTTGCAAAAGGCATGTTCTTATGTTGTAATCTCACTGTGTGGCATCTTCCACACAAGAAAAGGCAGAGAAACAGAACCAGCACCTCCTTTAAGTGATGCCCAGACTTACAGTACACATGGCTCCTGGCTCTTAACAGCTTTTCTACAAAGTAAAATGCGCCATCCTGGGGGTTCAAAAACAGCAAAAACTTAAAAATCCCAAATGCTAACACAAATCAGCAACGATTCCAAATCTTCCAAGTCAAATTAAGACTACATGGAATTCAGGCTTGCTCATCAATCGCACCTAATTCAGTTGTGGCAATTTCAGGAAGAGTGATCCTCACCATGGAGCCATTACTCAGCTCCTTGGAAAAGAAGGGAACAAAACCAGAGTAAGTCAACAGGATCTGTGCATCTAAGACTCTGAACGCTTAATCATAGCTGATGCTTTACGAGATTTTTGCCTGTCAAAGCAAATTTCAATAAAATAAATGAAAATAAACAATATTTTTCAAACACAGGTGAATACTTCCCAAATTCAGAAACTATAAATGTAATTGTAAAAAATTTACAAAAATTCTCATTTCTAATAATTTTCATATGCTAAGAGTCACCATCTACAAAATGAGCAGACTAACTTTTAAGGAAAAGATGAAAATCATGTCAATACAAAATTTAATTTATTGAACAAGCTGTTTTCGATAATTTTTTAATAATATAAAAACCTTTTAAAAGTTAAACAGATTTAGTTCAAAGTAAAATAGTGCAAAGAAATAACATATCACAAAATTTTTTTAGTGTCATCTGAAATGTTTGCTTTCATTTTTCAGACAAATTCTGCATTCTGACAAATTTGAAATGTCATATCTCTCAGAAACCCACCTAATCTACATATACTTACTAGAGTCACTCTGTTTCAGACAGGGTCTCTTATAGAATGAATGTAAGTTCCAAGCTGTTGGAAAGTACAATCCTCATTGTAAAGAGAATGAGTTTTGGAACTGGGGACAACAGAACAACCTATAAAAATGTCATAGGTACAACGCATGTCAAGTATTTTTTGAGAAGTGAAGGAGAAAGAAACTTTATTCCTTTTTGCATAGAGTCTAACAACTGTGCACAATGATCAACAATCATTCTGCTCTAGGGAGGATGATGGGGGCAGGGCTAGTCTGAGTGTGCAAGCAGGGCCACAGGATGACAAGGCAGAGACACTCTGGCAACCTCACAGGGCTAGAGATGTAAACTCTAATGTGAGGAAGGCAAGGCAGACACGATTGGAGGGTCCAAGATACAGGAAAGAAGGGAGAGCAATGAGGGAGTGAAGAACTGAGACAGATACTTCGTGATGATTCCCCTACAGGCAAATGTCTGTTCTGAAAATGGAAAACAACATTTTTTCCTCAACGGTAGGTGTGCAGACAAAAATTTTAAGTGAGCTTAGTTACTGCTTTCAAGCAGAAGCTAACTATTTTAAATCTAGTCCTAACCACCAACCTTTTTCTATTGCTATAACTGAATTTACAGGAAATGTTTAAGTGACTATCTGGTCAATGATGAGAGCCAGTCCAGCATAAGATGTATTATATTCCAGTTTCTACCTCAACAGTTGCCCAAAAACTGAGCTCCATTGGTCCTGGATCCAGGTCTAACTGCAGTCTCCCAGAGAAATGAAAAAGCCATCAGCCAATGTGTTAGACTGGGCAGTGATCTGACAGCAACCATGAAGACACTAACCATTCCTAGGTTTGTGGAATTCCAAGAAAGCTGGGAATCCTCTTACGTTATAAAAGAAATTCTCCCAGATTACACAAAACTCTCTGATATTTCTACAGCTCCCCTTCCCAGAGTTCTGCAATTACCTGGCTTAATAGGAAACAGCTCAACACTGCATATGCTTAAAAAATAATACTCAGTGAGCAACAAAAGAAAACAATGGATTTCATCAAAATTAAAAACTTTTGTTCACCAAAGAACATAGAAACGAAAAAATAATACTCAGGGCCTAGACATTATCCAACACAAGTGCCAATACCAACCTTCACTTTGAACTTCCCCTAAACATCTGCACTCAGATGTCTCTCAAGCATGCCCACTTTTCTCCAGGATTCCTAACCTGGTACTTATGGTGATCCATCCAGGTTGCTCAGAGAACACTGAGCCTCGCTCCCCAACACAGCACAAATCTAATCAACTGACAATCACTATCTTTTCTACCTCTCCAGGCCTCTCATGTCACTCCCCTCCTTTCCAATGTACTGCCCTAGGTCAGGCTCTCTTTGCACCTCTTAAATTAACAAAGACATTGCCACTTGGGATTCAACTGGTCTCTCTGTCATCAATCCCAAGATAAAATGATCTAAACACAGATCCCAACACTCATATTCCACCCTCAAAACCTGTAATTCTCTGGTGACTGCATTTGGAATACATACCACCTCTGCATCCGTTCTGCTTTGAAGAGCATGGAAGATGCAAATCCCAGCACCACCACTTATTAGTTGTAGGACTTGAGACAAGTAACCTCCTTGTATCTCTATGTACTCATTTGTAAAACACGGATGTGTGTCCTCCCAATAAAGCTGCTCTAAGAAATTAAAAAATACAAACAAAGCATTTAGCACAGTATGTAGCACACAGAAAACACTCACACAGATTATCATGATGATCCCACCCCTGCCTGCCTTACTCAACAAACTTCTCATACTTTCATGAGCATTTGTTCATTCCACCCTCAGACATGTTGAGTCTTAATTTGTGCACTGGGAGTTGGAGATGTGAACATACACACAAGTGTTCTGCACTCTACCCCCTCCATGCCTGTGCCCTGTGAGTCCTCTTCCCCAAAATGTCCCTTCCCACCTACAGACGTTCTACTTAGCCTCATAGTTCAGCCCGTCAGATGGGCCTCTCCAATATGAGCTTTGGTTTTGCCACACAGACCCATCAGTATGTATCTTCCTACCAGTAAGTTTCAGGATACTTTAATAAGCCTTAAAGTCATTAATAAGCCTTAATAGTCTACCTTAAATATAACTTCCTATGCAGACTCTACATCTGTTCCAAAACCCAATAAATGCTGAGATCCCTAGATGGAAAAGAATGCCCCATTCTCATCTCTGCAGCACCTTCCATAGTACCTTCCACATCACATGGGAGGTCAGTGCATGTTGGCTGAGTCATTTATGCTTGAAAACACTTATATTCTACAAGTATTAGCTAAATGTCCAATTCTGTTACTTTTAAAACAGAAAGAAAGAAAGAAAAAAAGATAACTGTGGAAAGAACATTTGACCAAACTTCTTTAAAACACAATTTTTGACAATACCTAATTCCTTTCTCACCTCATTCTAAGATCCAAGCAATATACTCAAGAGGCGTAGGGGTCCTGACGCTGGCAAGTGTAGGGCTGGGCCAAGGAATCTGATTGGACATTGTCAGGGAAGGAGCTGGCAGCCCAGGAATAAAAACCTTTCCCACCTTAAAGCAATAAAAGGATGTAAAAATATACATATTCTTTTGGTATTTCAAATTTTATGCTCACCAAACAAAAAAATCAAAGAAAATTAAAATTTTAGTAATGTATAAAGTTCCACCATCCAACTACAAATATCTTGGTATAATTTCTCTTGGTCTGACTCCTGTTCATTACTAAGAAATTTTATTTTACTTTTTTGCAGGAAAGGGGAAAATACTCAAAACTAAAGAGAAATTTTATCAATATACATATCTATGTCAATATGTTTCCCAAAAGCTAATAAAATTCCAAAAGTGCCCAAAGAAAATCCATAGGATTAAAAAACAAAATGACGATGAAAACTCATGCAAACAGGATGGTGTAAAAGTACATTTACACTTGTGATTACACAAAGTTTATTTTTGTATTTTTATTTATCATTGTATTATTTTCTGTACGAACAACTGTAAATCTACTTTTGTCCCATAGTGTATACATATAATGTTGTTAAGCTATCAGAGAACTCCACTAATGAAAATATGGAGTAAGAACATTCCATGCTATTCTTCCCACTAATTACTACAACAAAAACCTCTGTACCATGCCTTGGCAATTTAGCTCAGTAGTTAAGAGCATCAGCCTGCGTGCTGAAGGGTCCCAGGTTTGATTCTGGCCAAGGGCACATGCCTCAGTTGAAGGTTCCATCCCTGGCTCTGGTCTGGGCACGTGCAGGAGGCAACCAATTGATGTCTCTCTCTCACACTGATGTTTCTCTCACCGATCTCTCTCTCCCCAAATCTCTGCCCCTTCCACTCTCTCTGAAAAATCAATGGAAAAATATCCTCAGGTGATGACTAAAAAAAAAAAACACAAAAAGAAACAAACTCTGCATGAAATTTAGAATGCAACAGAAGACTCTGAAAGGTGAGGAAAGAAAACTGACTGGCTAGGGACCTGAGACCCAGGAATGAGCTATGATGAATTCCCTGGGTTTCCACTTTTATTTCTTCATTTCCTAATATAACTGGGCCTATAATCCAGAAATGCCCAAAGGGGCTGACCAAAAGGGGTCCCAGGAAAACCTTACTCTTTCTATGCAGTGTTGGGAAAAGAGTGACCAAGCAGGACAGAAACATTTCCCCCACCCCGCCTTTGGCAGCCTCTGCGCAGGGGCAGGGCACTGGCTTTCACCTTGCTCTGCGATAAGGCAGCACAGCTCCCCCCTTCCCTCCTGCACTGCAGGAACAGGGCAGTAACTCCTCTCTGTCCCAACTAGGGCATAAGGGGGAAACGGAGGGAAGGAAGTGGAGAAAAGGAGATTCTAGATATGTGCATGAAATCCTGGGCAGGCCCGAGTGACTCATGTGAAACTAACAACAAGGACACAGTAAAAGATATGAGAACTAAACACTGCTCTGTAACACCATTCGGGTTTCAGACTGGGCTCTGGGTTTCAGGTAAGTTCAGGCACAATCTCATCATAGGAACAGCCAAAAAACTAGGCCCAAGAAATACTGCTCTCCCTGAGCAAAGGATCGGGAAGGGGATAGCCTAACAAGGGAGAAACCTTTTAGACAATAACCGACCTCCTCCACACAAACACACGGAGAAGCCTGGGCTCCGCCTCTCAGCCCTGTCAGCAAAGGCAAGTGCAGCACCTAAACTTCCCCAAGTCTAAGTGTCTCCAGGAGGCCTTCTCTTAAGGACGGCAGTGACAGAGGACTGTGCCTAATGCAGTACTAATTAGTGTTAACTAATGCCATCTGCAAACACTGTACTTTCAAATAGGATCCCCCTCTGAGCTCCGGGGCATCCTTGAGTTTGGGGAGGATGCTACTCAGGTCTGTGCAACTGTAACTGTGGAACTCAAAGTGGGGAGAAGACACGGGGGAACTGCCTGGAAATACAAAGGTCCACAGAGCAAGGTCTGCGACTAGGATTTCTCAACTTGTGTGCAAAAGCCAAGGAGTCGATTAGTGCGAACTTAGCCCCGAACCAACGTATCTGACGTGCATTCAAAAGCCTCGCTAGGTGGACCTGCTGCAGAACGAGTGTTAGGTGCAGTAAGAAGGTGTCAACCCCGTTTCCATCACGGGTGTTGTCCCCCGAAGTCACATTGCAAATAACAAGGGGCTCCCCTCCGGCTCAGCTCACCTGCTCCCAGGCCGCCCCGCACCCACTGCTGAAACGGGAACAAGGTCCCCTGAGAAAGGCCAGCAGCAGCACCCGGGATCCTGCCCCTGAGTGAGGGGAGGACACCGCGTGGGAGCCTGCGGGGCAGGGGCAAGATCTCCCCAGAACCCACCCAAGTCCCAAGCTGCTGAGCCGCTGCCTGGAGAGCAAAGGGTAGAACAGCAGACCTGTGAGACCTTCCCCTGAGACAGGCACTCACCAAACACCTGGCTCGGAAAGCCTGCGGCTCTGCCCACAGGAAATGAGAAAAGTCCGAGCTGGGCTGCAGGGCGCTGGGAGGCTCAGCGTCCAGAGCCCCGCATTTAAGGGGCCCACGGCTTAAATGGCCCACCTGCTGAAAGGGCCGGGTGTTTAAAGGGCCCCTTCTGTAAAAAACCGACCGTTACAACAGGATCGAGGAGCAGCGCTTGGCCGCCCTCCTGGGCCAGAGCGGAGGCTGCGGTTTGGAAGCGCCTCCACGCCCTCCCTGGCCTGACTGCAGCCCGGGCGCCACAGGCTCCCTTCCGGAGGCCCACTTCCCGCCACCCCTGGCCCACTTCCGGTGGCGCCATTTTGACCCTGTCCCGGCGCCAGCGCAGCTTCCGCCCTGAAACCAGACCCACAGGACTCCACCCAGGTACACACCGCGAGGTGTCCCGCATGTACGTACCTTCTGCTTCAGTGGGTCCCTTCTGAGTGTGTGGGGAACGGGGTCAGGGGAGCCCGGGGCTGAGCCTGAGGGAGCAGGATCTTCCCGGCTGGCGGGGAACAGAGACGGAGACGCTTCTCCCTGCGCCTCAGGGGCCAGAGCGGAGGCGCCGTGTGAAAGGGCCTGAGGCTTTCTGTGAGGAGGCGCAGCGCTAACCCTAGAGGGAGGCTTGCGGGCGGTTGGCGGGGCTGGCTGTTCGGGGGTACCCTTCGCCCGCCCTCGCCTGACTGGAGCCAGGGCCGCAGGCTCACTTCCGGAGGCCCACTTCCCGCGACCTCTGACCCACTCCCTGCGGTTCCGTTTTCGCCCTGGCCTTGCCCTGCGGCCTGGCCCCAGCGGCGCTTCTGTCCTGAAGCCGGACCCACAGGACTCCACTCAGGTACAGTCCCTAAAGTGTCCCGCGTGTACTTACCTGCTGGTTCAGGGGCTCCTTTCAGAGCTTGTGGGGAACGCGGGTCAGGGGAGCCCGAGGGTGGGGCCTGAGGGAACAGGGGTCTTCCGGAGACGCAGACTCTTCCCAGGGAGAGAACAGTTACATCTGGGCAGCTCCAGGAGGAAAGGCCAGGCCAGGGCATGGCCGAAATCACGCCCGGGAAGGAGCGGCGTGCCCCACCCGTGAGCTGAGGTGGGGCGTCCTGGAGGCGGCGCTGCACAGAAACCTGCTGCGGAAGGTTTTGAAAGCTTAAAGTCCCAAATGCGTTGAGCGTGAGGTACAGGGGTTCCCTGGGTGGCCCTGAGCCAGGACTGGGCGGCCTTCAGAAGCGGGGTTTCCCTGGCGGGCTCCAGAGGAGGTCAGAGCTCTGACCCACTGGGAGGTGCCACCCCGGGAGGGGGTGCCAGGCCATGAGGATCTGTGACACGCCAGGGGGCCCTGAAGCTGTCTTTTAGATGGAGGGGCCATGATGGCGAGAAAGGTGGGCAGTCGTCAGGTCCAGCAGTGCGGACCTCAGTTCTGACCGGGAGCTGAACCACACCCACAGCTCAGGATCTTGGAGGTGGCTTCTGACATAGACCCTCCAGTACGAGCGGGCTGGACACCCCTATATTTCAGCTGTATTAGACCCCCAGCAGAGAACCAGGTAAAACCAAGCTGGACGTATCACCCGGGGTGACTGTGAGGTAGTAAATGTTTTAAGCCACTAGTTGTGGTCATTTGTTATGCAACTATTGGAAAGGGGACGATCCAGACAGTAGGGGATTTGTTGGGGAAGGACAGGAACCTCAAGTATCTCATCCAAAGAATGAATATGTCGGGATGTCTTAGAAACTGATTGACAGCAACAGCCTTCAGTAAGAGCCCATAGAAGGTCTTTAGGTTTTGGGTTCATTCTTGTAAACTCGGGATCAACCAGCACCCGTGGACTTTAAGTTGGCCCTGTTACAGACCCCTTCCTCACAGGGAGGTGACCACTTGCTCCCTGTGGTTTTCAGCTCAGGGTCCTTGATCTAAGCTGGAGGATGCTGAAGGATGGATGCTCAAAGAAGCTACAGGGCCAAAGTGTCCTACTTCTAGCAATAACTAGGTTAATTCTGTCTGTAAACCATAGCATAGGCGATTATGGAACCAGCTAAACTACTTTGGGCAAATCCGTTTCCATGGTATAAGCCATCTGGTCCTCAGGAGGTAAGGCTGTTGGTTATATATGGCTGGGAACCAGATGTAACCCTGAGAAGGGTTAGGTAAACTACCCAGTGTCAGACTGCTGTTACTTGGTAGAAACAAAGTGAGATGCTCATTTGCATTGCCTTTTACTGTGCTTGTCCTTCTAGAGAAGGTTACTGCTTCCTGGTGGAGGAGTCTCCAGGGAATGAGACAAAGGGGTCCATTAAATCATTGATCAGAACTCTTCTAGAGAGGATCAATGTTTAAAAGGCTTTAATTATTTTATTAGTATTTTCAGCCAGTCAAAAGTTCTGGAAATGGATAGCAAACAGGTTGCACAACGTCGTGAATGCACTTAATGCTACTGAATTTGTACACCTAAATGGTTAAAATGGTAAATTTTATGTTATGTATCTTTAACCACACTTGAAAACCCCCCATAAGATGCCATTAAATAACTTTAGTAATTGCTTGTCAGGCATGCCAGTGAAAGTGAATCACGTCTCCCAGTTTATATTTTGTAAGATGAAAGGGAAAGGTTAGTTTCTCTAAATATTTTTCTAAAGTGAGCCTAGGAATGTCTAAGAATGATAAGACCATTAAGTAAGTCTGGAGATTATAAAATAGCTCTTCTGATANCCTGATAATCTTTAGTTTTATATAGGACATAGGGTCTAATACAGGTCGAGCCACTGTTTGCGGTCACATTTGTAGATTTTTATCTACACAGAAGCCTTTCCTTTTCATAAAATTTATTGCACACATAGTTTATCTTTCCTTATATTATTATTAATTAGTCTAACTTTATTTAATCTTGCTCTTTTTTGTTCCCATGTTTATGTAGCTGTCATTATTATTTAGATACCATTCATTAATAGGTTATTATTTATATGCAAATTTCTTAGGTAAGAATTTTGTTTTAATTTTAGGCATTGTGGTGTTACTTCATTATATCACAGGATAAGTCTGAAAAAGCCTACAGTAAGTTTCTTTTTGAAATTTTATTGTACTTTTTGATTCCCAATGTNGACAGTAAGTTTCTTTTTGAAATTTTATTGTACTTTTTGATTCCAAATGTGTATCTCATTTTTTTGTTTGTTTGTTCAAAATAAGTAGCCACTA
>NW_015505018.1:0-20487 GCF_001595765.1 Miniopterus natalensis
TGTTTCTCCCTTTCCCTCTCCCTTCTGCACAGCAAAAGAAACTGTCAAAAGACAAAAAGGCAACTGCCCTGGCCAGCATGGCTCAATGGTTAGAGCATCAGCCCTCACACTGAAGGGTTGTGAGTTTGATTCCAGATCAAGGGCAGGTACCTNGACAAAAAGGCAACTGCCCTGGCCAGCATGGCTCAATAGTTAGAGCATCAGTCCTCACACTGAAGGGTTGTGAGTTTGATTCCAGATCAAGGGCAGGTACCTGTGTGGCAGCTTCAATCTCTGGCCCCAGTTCAGGTGTGTGCAGGAGGCAACCAGTGGTTGTGTCTCTCTCACATTGATGTTTCTCTCTCTCCCTTCCTTCCTTCCTCCCTCCCTCCCTCCTTCCTACTCCCTCTAAAAATTAATGGAAAAAATATCCTTGAAAATGGATTAAGAAGAACAACAAAACAGGCAATCAACTGAATGGGAATAAGTATTTGCAGAGGACACCTCTGATAGGGGCTAATTTCCAAAATATATAAAGAACTCTTACAGTTCAACAACAACAAAATCTGATTAGAATAGGGGTAGAAGACCTGAATAGACAATTACCCAAGGGAGACATACAGATGGCCTTCCAATATATTAAAAGANCTCTGATTAGAATAGGGGCAGAAGACCTGAATGGACAATTACCCAAGGGAGACATACAGATGGCTTTCCAATATATTAAAAGATTCTCAACATCACTAGTTATTAGGGAAATGCAAATCAAAACCACAATGAGATACGACTTCACACCTGATAAAATGTCTATTATTAGAATGACAAGAAATAACAAGTGTTGAGAATATGGAGAAGAGGGAACCCTCATGCTCTGCTGGTGGGAATGTAAANCAAAAAGACAAGAAATAACAAGTGTTGAGAATATGGAGAAGAGAGAACCCTCATGCTCTGTTGGTGGGAATGTAAATTGGTGCAGCCACTATGGAAAACAGTATGGAGGGTCATCAGAAAAAATTAAGAACAGAGGTAACACATGAACCAGCAACCCTTCTTCTGGGTATCTACCAGAAAAAAATGAAAACACTTATCAAGATATATGGAACCCTATGTTCATTGCAGCATTATTCACNTAAAAATTAAGAGGTGGGTATCTTCTGGGTATCTACCAGAAAAAATTGAAAACACTTATCAAGATATATGGAACCCTATGTTCATTGCAGCATTATTCACAATAGCTAAGACATGGAAACAACCTAAGTGTCCTTCAACAGATGATTGGATAAAGAAGACTTGGTATGTATATACAGTGGAATAGTACTCCGACCTAAAAAGATTAATTATTGCCACTTGCAACAGTATGGACGGATCTTGAGAGGATTATGCTAAGGAAGTAAGTCAGCCAGGAAAGGACTAAAACTATGATTTCACTCATGTGGGATATAAAGCAAAAAGCAACACATGGACACAAGGAAACCAGCAAAAAACCCCACCTCCCAGTTCCAGACAACCAAATGGTGGTTGCCAGAAGGGAAGGGTGGTGGGCAGGAGATGAAGAGGTTAAAGGCAGGTGAAGGAAGGAGACTAAACTTCACAGTAGAGCAGGCAGATGTCCTATTATAATGTTGTGCACTTGAAATTTACATAGTGTTATTAACCACTTACCCCAATAATTTTAATTTCAAAAGAGTCATATAATTTTTATTATTTGATAGAATTATAAAAATATATATATTTAAAATTTAACATCAATCTGATATAAGACTAATCCAAGGAGTAAGAAAAGAGAGGTTTTGGGGATAAAGTAGATCTATCTACTTTCTTCCATCCTTAACCTTATAGGAGAGGCCTCTGCATTCTTTTAGCCTTTAGTGCTTTACCTGATGTGTCTCCATGATATTATTTTACATAATAGTTCTTTCATATTCGTTAGGTTTTCAAGCCCACAGATAATTTCAAGGAAGAGGAGTGGATGAAGTAGAAATTACACTATTCTAGGAAGAATTAAAGCTAACCCAAAAAAATCCAGAAATAAGAAATTCTAATAGCATAGCAATATAGTAATTCAGCTGAAACAGCTAGGTCAGAGAACTTTTGTTGCCAAGCATGATTCACTGATTAGTGAAACAAGAATAAATTCTATTTTAAATAATGTTAAAGTTATAAATTTTGATATATAATTGACATCTATTAACTTATTAAATGCTCAGTTCACTGATATAAAATATATGACATGAAGTCTTATATATTTTTAAAGTTTATTTTATTGTTGACAGTATTACAGATGTCCCTCATTTTCCCCCCTTTCTCCCTTTCCACCCAAATGCCACCCACCCCAGTCCTTAACCTGTCTTTTGTCTGTGTCCATGGACTGTGCATATATACTTATAAATTCTTTGGTTAATTTCTTCCTTCCCTCCTTCCCGCCTTCCCTCTGGTTTCTGTCATACTGTTTCATGCTTCCATGTCTTGTGGTCCAATCTTGTTTGTCAATTTATTCTGTTCTTTTGATTCTACCTATGAGTGGCATCATGTGATATTTGTCTTTTTCTGACTGGCTTATTTTGCTTAGCATAATATTCTCCAGGTCGATCCGTGCTGTCCCAAAGGGTAAGAGATCCTTCATTTTTAAAGATGCATAGTTTTCCATGGTATAAATGTCCCACAGGTTTTTTGTCCACTGATCTACTGATGGGGACTTCTGCTGTTTCCAGGTCCTAGCTATTGTAAATAGTGCTGCGATGAACTTAGGGGTGCATATATTCTTTCTGATTGGTGTTTCAAGATTCTTTGGATATATTCCTAGAAATGGCAGTTCCATTTTTAATTTTTTGAGGAACCTCCATACTGTTTTCGATTGTGTCTGCACCGGTCTGCATTCTCACCAGCAGTGTACTAGGGTTCTTCTTTCTTTACCTGTTCGCCAGTGCTTCTCATTTGATGGTTTGTTGATGAGAGCCATTCTGACATGTGTGAAGTGATACTTCATTGTGGTTTTAATTTGCATCTCTCTGATGATTAGTAACTTTGGGCATTTTTTCAAATATCTCTGGGCCATCTGTATGTCCTCTTTGGAGAAGTATCTTTCAGGTCCTTTGCCAATTTTTTAATCAGGTGGTTTGCCTCTCTCTTGTTGAGTGTATGAGTTCTTTGTATATTTTGGAAATTAACCCTTTATCAGCTGTATACTTTGCAAATATGTTCTTCTATACCGTGGGGTTTCTTTGTCTTTTGACAATGATTTCTTTTTCTGTGCAGAAGCTTTTCATTTTTATTTTGTGCCTATAATCCTATGAAAATTCCGCTATGTGACATGTCTGTGATTTTACTTCCTATGATTTTCTGCAGAATTTTTATGGTTTCATGATTTACATTTAGTTTTTTATCCATTTTGAATTTATTCTTGTGTATGGAGTAAGTTGGTGGTCTTGTTTCATTTTTTTGCATGTACCTGCCCAATTTTCCCAGCATCATTTATCGAAGAGACTGACTTTACACCATTGTATGCCTTTGCCTCTCTTGTGAAATATTAACTGACCATAATGGCATGGGTTGATTTCTGGGTTCTCTGTTCTTTTCCATCGATATATATGTCTATTGTTGTACCAATACCATGCTGTTTTGATTAAAATGGCTTTGTAATATAGATTGATATCTGGTATAGTGATTCCTCCAACTCTGTTCATTTTTCTCATAATTGCTTTGGCTACTGAGCGTGCTTTTTAGTTCCATAAAAACTTTTGGAATATTTATTCTAATTATGTGACATATGCTATTGGTATTTTAATAGGAATTGCATTGAATCTATAGATTGCTTTGGGTAATGTTGACATTTTAATGGTATTCATTCTTCCAGTCCATGAACATAGTATATTCTTTCACCCCTTTGTATCTTTTTCTATTAATTTTTTCAATGTCCTGTAGTTTTTGAAGTCCAGGTCTTCATGTCCTTGATTAAGTTTATTTTTTGGTTCTTATTTTTTTGATTTGCAATGGCGAATGGTATTTTTTTTTAGTTTCTCTTTCTGAGACTTCATTATTGATGTATAATAATGTTTTTGCTTTTTGGATGTTAATTTCATATCCTACTACATTTCCAAATTCATTTATTAAACCTTGTAGGTTTCTGGTAGATCCTATTGTTTTCTATGTACAAAATCATGTCATCTGCATATAATGACAGTTTTCCTTCCTCCTTTCCAATTTGTATGCCTTTTATGTTTTCTTCCTGTCTGATCACTGTGGCAAAGACTTCCAGTACTGTGTTGAATAATACTGGTGAAAGCAGACAACCCTGTCGTATTCTTGTGTTAAAGGGAAATGTTTTTCATTTTTGTCCATTGAGTACGATGTTGGTTGTAGGCTTTTCTTATATGACCTTTACTGTGTTGATGTATGATCTCTCTATTCCCACTTTGCTGAGATTTTTTACCATAAATTGATACTAGATTTTGTCAAATGCTTTTTCTGCATCTTGATATGATCATGATTTTTGTCCTTCATTTTGTTAATGTGAAGTATTACATGTGTTAATTTGAGAATATTATATCAGCCTTGCATCCCTGGGATAAATCTCACTTGGTCATGTTGTATGAACTTTGTAATGTATTGCTGGATCTGATTTGTTAATATTTTGTTGAGGAATTTAGCATGTATGTTTATCAGGTATATTGGTTGGTAATTTTTTTTTTTTTTTAGTTTCTTGATTTGGTTTTGGAATTAGGATAATACTGGCCTCATAAAAGGAGGTTGGAAGTCTTCCCTCCTCTTCAATTTTAGGGAATAGTTTAAGTAGATTAGGTGTTAATTCTTTCAGTGTTTGGTAAAACTCTCCTGTAAATCCATCTGGTCCCAGATTTTTTTTGCTGGGAGTTTTTTGATTACTGCTTCAATTTCCTTAGTTGTTATTCGCATATTCACATTTTCTGATTCGTCCTGATTGAGTTTTGGAAGGTTGTATTTTTCTAGGAATTTATCCATTTCACTCAGGTTGTCCAGTGTGTTGGCATGTAGTTTCTCATGGTGTTTTCTTAGGATTTTTTTTCTATTTCTGTTGTGTCCTTTGTTGCTTCACTATTTTCATTTTTTATTTTATTTATTTCGTTCCTCTCTTTTTGTTTCTGAGTGAGTCTGGCTAAAGGTTCATCAGTCTTATTTTTCTTTTCAAAGGAAAAGCCCTTGATTTCATTGAGCTTTTGTATTTTTTTTTTTTTTTAGTTTCTGTGTCATTAATTTCTGCTCTAATCTATATTATTTCCTTCATTCTAGTTTCAATAGGCTTTTCTTGCTGTTCTCTTTCTAATTCTTTTAGTTGTAGTGCTAGATAGTTTGAGCTTTTTCTTGTTCCTTGAGATATGCTTGTAACGCTATGAACTTTCCTCTCAGGATTGCTTTTGCTGTGTCCCATAGATTTTGGGTTGTTGTCCGTTTATTTTCGTTTGTTTTCAGGAAGTTTCTTATTTCTTTCTTGATCTCTTTGGCAAACCATTCATTGTTTCATAGCATGCTACTTAGCCTCCATGTGTTTGAATATTTTTTAGGTTTTTAATAGTGATTGATTTCTAGTTCCATGCCATTGTGATCTGAGAAGATGCTTGATATGATTTCAGTCTTCATGGACTTGTAGAGACTTCTTTTGTGGCCTAATATGTGGTTTATTTTTGAGGATGTTCTATGTGTACCTGAGAAGAATGTATATTCTGCTGCTTTGGGTTGAAATGTTCTGTAAATATCAATTAAATGCATTAGATCTATTGTGTCTTTTAAGGTCTTTGTTTCCTTGTTGATTTTGTGTGTGAATGATCTATCCAGTGATGTCAGTGGGTGTTAAAGTCCCCCTCTATGGTTGTATTGCTGTCAATATCCCCCTTACAGCCCGCCAAGATTTTTATATATTTAGGTGCTCTTATATTATAGACATATATGTTTATATGGGTTATATCCTTCTGCTGGATCAATGCCTTTGGTATTATATAGTGACCTTCTTTGTCTCTTCTTATGTTCTTTATTTTGAAGTCTGTGTTGTTAGAAATAAGTATTGCTACCCCATCTTTTTGGTTTGTTTGTTTTGTTTCAATTTCTCATGGAATATTTGTATCCATCCCTTCACTTTCAGCCTGTGTGAATCCTTTGCTCTGAGGTGGGTCTCTCGTAGACAGCATATATATGGGTCATATTTCTTATCCACTCAGCTACCCTATGACTTTTGATTGGTGTATTTATTCCATTTATATTTAAGGTTTTTATTGATATCTATTTATTTCACTCCATTTTTCCCCTTTATGCCTATGTACCTTTCTGTCAATATATTTTTCTTCTTAGAGCAGTCCTTTTAGCATTTTTTGCAGTGCTGGGTTGGTGGTACTGAGCTCCTTTATCCTTCTTTAGTCTGGGAAGCTCTTTATTTCCCCTTCCATTTTAAATGAGAGCCTTGCTGTATAGAGCAGTCTTGGTTTCAGGTTCTTGCTTTTCATTACTTTGAAAACTTCATGCTAATCCCTTCTGGCCTGAGGTGATTCTGTTGAGAAATCTTCTGACAACCTTATAGGCATCTCTTGTTGGTCACTGATTGTCTCTCCTGGAGCCCTTAATATTCTCTTTGTCCTTAACATTTGGCATTTTGATTGTGGTGTGTCTTGGAGTGGGTCTCTTTGGGTTCCTCTTGTTTGGTGCCCTCTGTGCTTTCTGAACTTGGTAGGCTTTCTCCTTCGCCAGCTTAGAAAAGTTTTCTGCCGTTATTTCTTCCAACAGGTTCTCTCTCCCTTGCCTCCTTCCCTCCCCCTCTGGCACCCCTATTGTGCACATTTTGTTTTGTTTCATGTTGTCCCTCAGTTCCCTTAAACTGTCCTCATGCTTTTTTAGTATTTTCCTGCTTGCTGCTCTGGTTGAGTTGTTTTCCTACCTTATCTTCTAATTCACTTATTCAGTCCTCTGCTTCATTGAGCCTGCTTTTAATTCCTTCCAGGGTATTCTTGATGTTAGATATAGTATTCTTCATTTCTGCCTGGTTCTTACTCCTAATATCTATGTTTTTTCATGCTGATGTAGCTTTTGCTAAGTTCTTTGTATTTCCCACTAAGTTCCTGGACGTTTCCATTAAGTGTCTTGTGGCTCTCACTAATTTCCTTGAACATGTTTATAACCATTTCTCTGAACTCTTATTTCTGATAACTTGCTTACCTCCATCTCATCAAGGTCTTTTTCTGGCAGTGTTTGGTTTTCTTTCGTTTGGGCGATCTTTCTTTGTCTCCCTATTTTAGTTGTCTCTTTGAGGTTGTATCGGTGATTTACATATATTTGCTGTCTCCCCGTCTTGTGGTGTGGGCTTTTGTAGTGAATATCCAATGGGACCCAGAGGTGTGTTTCTCTTATATTTCTGAGCAGTATACTCTAGGTGTGCCCCTTTGTTTGTTCTTTGGGCTGTCCTCTTGTGGTTGGGTCTAGATTGTTGTTGACCTGTTCGTAGGAGGACTCTCCTCCTGTCAGGCTTCCTCACTGTGAGGCTCAGCCACTACCATGTCATGTGACCTGTTCTATAGGTGCTGACGGGTTAATAAAACACAACCACACTGACACGCAACACACAAGAACTTATAACATAACCCACAATCACAATGAAAACAACCCAAGAGAAAGGAGATTTAGGAAAGCAAAGAGAAAACACAAATGCTAAAGGAAAAAAGAAAGAGAGAAATGGATACTATTGCTAACAGTAAAAGAATAAAAAATAAAGAAGCTACTGGGAGATAAAGGGGGAAGAGAAAAATATTGTGAAATGAAAGAAGGGATAGCAAAAAATAAGGTTAGATAGTAGGAATAGATAAATGGTTTTGAAAAGACAGGAAGACGTAGAAATAAAGGGGGAAAATGTTATGCAAAGGGAACAAGGAGAGAGAGAAGGGTCAAGCAAGGGCACAGAAGGAGGCTAATAAGAGATATGGAAGAAAAATTAGAGAAAAGCAATAAACTTAATAATTACAGTAGCAATATCCAAGCAATAAAGCAAGTATATCAAGGAAATCTTGAAAAGAACATAACAAAAACAACAAAAAATCAAAGCAGTACAAAATACATCCAATAATAACAGTAATGATGATGATAATAATGGTAATTGTTTTTTAAAAGCCAGGCAAGTGAATTTTGTCTGGGCAGCTTATTTTATCTGAGGCTCACTATTGTAATCTGATTTGGGGCCTCCTGGGAGGTACTTTAGTGCAGCCAATGTCAGGAGCTGTGTAGGTTTGTCTCCTGGTTTCTTTATGTAGCTGGTTGTTCTAAGGCTTTCTATGGACCACCTCTACCTGTCATGTACTTTGCCTCCCCCTTCTGGTTGCCTGGTCTTACTCCAGCATCTTCTGAAGACAGTCTTTAGGGTGCAGGCCAGTTTGTGTACCTTTCGCTATTGGGCCTCTTACTAAGAGATTTCAGTGTCTGACACTCACTACGAGGAAATGAATCTCTGCTTCAAAGCCAACTCCTCAGTCTCTACCATATTCTCCACCTCTAGTTACCCCTAAAGTAACCTGGTGAATGTTCAGATTGAATTAAGCCTGTTGCCTTTTCTGTATGGACAGTTTTAGGTGGCCTTGGCTCCGTGGGATTGATCAAAAGAGACTCTCATGAGCACGTTACCTGCCCAGCCCCCAGACAGGGTTTTAAGCATTTCTTCTGGTTCCCAAACAAAACTCCCTGAGAGTCGTAGTCTTGAAATGTCTTTCTGTGAGCTGTTGTCCCTTCCCCCATCAAACTGTGCCCAGCCGGGGGTATCAGGGGCTTCAGTGAGGTGGACCAGCCCCTCCTCTGGTGGAGGTGGTGCTCCTAGCTTAAAGTATAGGTAGGCATGTTCCACCCCTCCTTTCCCAGATCTGGTTGGCTGAACAATGCAAACACAAAACCGGGCTTTTGCTGGTTTGCCTCAGCAATATTAGACAGGAAGGTGGATGCCTTGGGGTGCCACCAATAATAAAAATATATAAACTAACAAACAGGCAGAAAACCTGCTTTTTAAGGATGTGGCACCCTTGCACCTCATGTCTAAGCAGGAGGGGTTACAAAGTTAGCTCCATGCAGGTCTCCCACATCTGATCTCAGTAAAGCTGGGACCATGATTCCCAGATCTGCTCACTATCCAGGCCCTTTCAGAGCAGGTCAAAAATCCCCACTCTGCCTCGCAGGGATCTCCAGTCTCTCTCTGGTGGGGAGAAGTCTCACTTCCTTTTCCCTGCACCACACAGTTAAAATGATTTCTGGAGCTCTATACAATGCTTTACAGGAAAGAAGAGGGTCCCTTTAGTTCACTGCTGGGGGCAGCCCACAGGCCCCATTCTATTCTGAAGCCACACACTGCAGGACAGCCTTTGCTGGAGTCAGCACCAGGAGTGAATATGTCCTGCCAAAGCTGCTGCCATTAGGCGTGTTCTTTCACTGGGAAGGGTCAGACCCCACCTCAAAGGCAGACAGCTCTCCTGGCTCTCTCTGCCCGATGTACACTGCTTCGCTTGACTGCTGAGGGTTTGAGATCCCTGCTTTTGATGCCAGTCTGAAACTGGACACAATGGGTCTGAGCTGCCTGTCACCACTTGGGCCAATTAAGCAGAGACAGGGTTGAATCATATATAAGTGTTTATTCCAATACTGTTGGCAGTATGGGAGAGAGTAGCAGGATTTGTCCACATAAAATCTGTTCTACTCTCCCTTACTAGCTGGCTGATTATATTGGGATAAAGAAGAAAGACTGCATGCAAGGGGGGAAGGGGTGGGTGGATGGCTACATAGTCTGTAGTTTGTTTCTCCTGTCAGGATCTTGAAGTAAAAAAAAAAAAAAAGTAATTCATTTTCAATGGGGTTAAAAACCAGCTCCACCATTTCCTAGAACCTGAGAATGGTCAGCATTACAGAGGCAAATTCCCAGAGGTATCAGGCTCCAGGCACAGCAACCAAATCAAAGTGCATCCTGTCCTTTGTTCTCAAAGTACATTTTCTTTTGTGAGCAATGGACCCACCCAGGTTCCATTGTGTCTCTTATCTTCTTACACCTCTGTTTTTCTTCATGCAGCACATCCTCCATTTTCCCAGGTTTTGAATTAAAACTTCTGATCTATAGTTAGTATGGTGAATAATCATTAAACAACTATGGTCCTATTCCTATTAGGTGCCTTCCCTCCTTTCACAACCACTGTCAACAGAGCCTAATCAAGATCTATGCCCCCAGCAAGTCCACACTGCCAAGGGGAGGGAGCTTTGTATCCTTTAACCCTCAGGCCTCCCAGCCAAGCATGGTCTCTGGGTGGAAGGGGGCACTGCCCCGTTCCACACCTCCCCCTCTCTTACCAGTCTCTACAATGTTTCTTCAGTACTCCTTAGTCAAAATATATCCAATCAGCTCTATTTCCCTTGTTTTTAGAAGCTGTCTATGCAGTATTTTAGCTGTAAATCCAGGCATGGCTGCGAGCAGGGGCACTCAGCCTCTTGTTAGAGTGCCACAATTTTTGAACTACTCTAATCTTATTATTGTGAACTAGTTTAGTCCAAATTTATTTTGATCTATGAAATTCATGATGGTTGTATAATAGCGCTTACCATAGCATTCCTTGAGCACCACTGGGCACAGAGTGTAGTGGAAAAGGAGGCACATGATCCTTGATCTCTAGGAACTTGCCTTCTGTGAGGAGACTGAACCTTAAGTGAGAAGTCATCAGTTTGCCTTTCAAACTGTGGAAGAGTAATCTTATCAAGGGTTATCAAGTATTCTTAGGGGAAAGGGAATTGTGAAATGAACTCAGAAAAAATGGGAAGGATACATACCCATAAATATATTTTAAAGCCAAAAGTATTTCTGCTGCCTGTTCAATTTACTGTTGAATGAATATTCAGCTTATTCCCAAAGTAAGCAAAAGCTAATAGAATATTATTTGAAGCAAGCACAACACATAGTTTGGTAAAATCCTGGCACAATCACTTCCAGTCTTACCAACAACCTTTCCATTGATTCTGTACTCCCTGCCTGCTCTCAGGCCTTATTCTGGGGCTTGTGAAAAAGAGAAAATAATTTACTTTCATGTTCTTATTCTGTTATTCCCAGATGAATGTGAAGACCCACCGAAATTCCATTCTATGCTACCCAAGGGTAATATTACACCCCCTTATAATATTGGGGTTGAAATACACTATGAGTGTATCCCAGGATATGTGCCTAAGGATCCTCTTCTTCCGATCCGTATTGTTTGTGACAAGAATGCTACCTGGACAAATATCACGGAGGCCTGTAAACGTAAGTGCCCAAAACTTTATTTTTATTGCTCTAAAGTTTTTCACACATTTTACAGTGCATATTGCACTGTTACAATGATGGTTTTCTCAGGTGGATGTAGATTTTTAGATAGCCATGTATTTTTTCAGGCTTTGAAATTCTCCAGGTAATTTTTTATTTGGCTATTGATTCTCTGGGGTAATTTTAATCTTAAGTTTGGCCATTAGTGACAACATGGATGGACCTTATTATGCTGAGCAAAATAAGTGAGAAAGAGCTAAGAACCATTTGATTTCACTCATATGTGAGATATAACATTGAAACTCGTAGACATAGACAAGTTTGGTGGTTACCAGAGGGAAGTGTGGGTGGGGAAATGATAAATGGATCCAAATATATGTGACAGAAAATGAACTGACTTTGGGTTGTGGGTACACAATGCAAATTACAGATCATGTATCATAGAACTGTACACTTGAAACATATATAAACTTATTAGCCAATGTGAATCCAATAAACTTAGTGAAAATAAATAAGAAAAAAAAACAAACATTTCCATGAATTTAGTAGAGCAATCTATAACTTTTACTTTGATTCAAATCTCTTTTGGCATTTTATAAAAAAACAAATTGTGAGGTGGGTATGGCAAAAAGGATAAAAGAAAGTGAAGAAAATAGCCAAAGAGCATATGTGCATATCCCATGGACACAGACATCAGTGTGGTTAGGACCAGGATGGTAGGGGGGTAGGGCTGCATCTGGGTGGATGGGGTAAAAATGGATAAAATGGGGGACATCTGTAATAATGTTAACAACAATAAAATTAAACAGAAAATGGACAGAGGATATGAAAAGACATATCTCCAAGAAGACATATTTATGGCCAACAGACATTTGAAAAGATGCTCAATATCACTAATGACCAAGACAGTGAAAATCAGAACCACTATGAGATCGCACATCACACCAGTCAGGATGGCTATGTTCAAAAGTCCAACAAACAAACAGCATGTGTTGGCAAGAATGTGGAAACAATGGAAGCCTTGTGAGCTGTTGGTGGGATTGCAAATTGGTGCCTCCACTACAGGGTACTCTATGGATATTCCTTAAAAAACGAAAAATAGGTCTAGAGTACAACCCCCAAACTACAATTCTGGGTATTTATTCAATTAATTAAAAAAATACATGGACACATATGTTCCTTGCTGCATTACTTATAATACCCAGGATATGAAAGCAAAGTGAGTGTTCATAATTACATGAATGGTTAAAAAATTTATACACACAGGCACACACATGCACTGGAATATTGCGCTCATATAAAAAAGAATGAAATCTTGCCATTTGCAGAAACATACATGGCCTTAGGGTGTACTGTGCTATGTTCAATAAGTATAAAAGGGAAAAACAAATACATATGATTTCACTTATATGTGGAATCTAAATAAACACATAAAACAAAGAAACAAACAACACAAGAACAGACTCATAGAAGCAGTGAATAAAGGGATGGTTTCCAGAGGGGAGGTGGATGGGGGATGCATGAAAAAGCTGAAGGGAAATATTATGGTGATAAATGTTCACCATGACAGTTGATGGTACAATTAGTTGGATGATCTCATGGTAAGGTATAACATTTTCAAATCTATATTGTATACCTAAAACCAATACAATTGATAAAATATTATATACCAACTATACTGAAATTTTTAACGAAAGAATTGAAAAACCTAAGTAGAGGATCACTAGTAAGGAAATTTAAGCAGTAATCAAATACTTCCCCTTAAACGAAAGTTCAGACCCAGATGGCTCATTGTTTAATACTGCAACGCATTCAAAGAAGATTAAATACCAATCCTTCTCAAACTGTTCCAAAAATTCACGCGGAGGGAATACTCCCAAACTCATTTCATGAGGCCAACTTTTCCCTGATAACAAAACCAGTCACAGACACACACACAAAAGAAATACACAGGCCAATATCTTTGATGAGCATCAATGCAAAAATTGTAAACAAAATACTGGTAAATCAAATACAACTATACATTAAAAGTATCACATATCATGATCAAGTGAGGTTCATTCCTGGGATGGAAGGATGATTAAACATTCACAAATCAATCAATGTGATGCACCACATTAACAAAACAAGAGATGAAAATCACATGATCACTTCAAGATGCAGAAAAGGCATTTGACAAGATACAACAGCTACTTATGACTAAAACACAATAAATTAGGTAGAGAAGAAAGTATCTCAACATTATAAAGGCATGCTGTGATACTCAGCTAATGTCATAGTCAATGGAAAGATATTTCATTAGCTAGTTAATGGATTAGAAGATTTAGCATTGTTAAAATGGCCATATATGTAAAGCAGTATACTGAAAGCTTTTCCTGTAAAATCAGGAACAAGACAAGGATGCCCGCTCTCACTACTATTATTCAACAGATTCCTGGAATTCCTAGCCAGAGAAAATAGGCAAGAAAATGAACTAAGAGGCATCTAAATTAGATGGAAGAAGGGAAGCTGTCACTATTTGCATATGACAAAATTCTCTATATAGTAAACCCTAAAGACTCCACCAAAAGAATTTTAAAGAAAATGAACAAATACAGTTAGTTGCAGGATACAATATCAGTGTACAAAAATCCATTGTGTTCTTAAATATAGTTTTAAATTTAATATGTTGTTGTTTTTTAAAAATATGTCTTCACTGATTTCAGAGAGAGGAAGAGAGAGAGAGAGAGAAACATAAATGATGAGAGAGTCATTGATCGGCTGCCTTCTGCACACCCCCAACTGGGGATCAACTACTCAACCCAGGCATGTGCCCTGACCAGGAATCAAACTGCAATCTCCTGGATCCTAGGTTAATGCTCAACTGCTGAGCCACACCCTGCTGGGCTGTTCTTACATATTAACAACAAAATATCAGAAAGAGAAATAAAGAAAAGTATCCTATTTACATTGGAACAATCAGAATAAAATACAAAGGAATCAACAAAGGATGTGAAGGAACTTTATACGGAAAAGTGCATTGCTGAAAGAAATTTAAGAAGACCAATAAATGGAAAGATATTTCATGTTAATGGATTAGATGATTTAGCATTTTTAAAGTGGGCATATATGTGAAACAATATTCAAATTTAATGCAATCCCCATCAAAATCCGAATGGCATTTTTCAAAGAAATAAATTTTATATAATTTTATGGACCTACAAAAGACTCTGAATGGCCAAAGCAATCCTGAGAAAAAAGAACAAAGCTAAAGATATTATAACAGTGAATAAGAACTTTATAGTACACTGACTAACCATGAAATGGAATTAGAATAAAATGTACTGATAAACTGATAAAAGGAATTCACATAATATCAGTTTCCTTATGAGTATTACAGGCATTAGCAGTCCCAGTTTCTGCTTGTAGAAGATTCGGCCTTGGCCAAGACTTCATGGCTGATGCAAGGTTGCCCAACTGCAGGAATTTAGCTAGCACTGACCAGATCCAGTATGCTGACATCAAAGATCCATATGACCCTGTCGGGTGTGGCTCAGTTCGTTGGGCACTCTCCCATGTACCAAAGGGTTGCCTGTTCTATTCTGGAGATGGCACATGCCAGGATTGCAAGCTTGATGCCTGGAAGGGGAAATGCTGCAGGCAGCCGTTCAATGTTTCACTCTCCCATCCATGTTTCTCTCTTTCCCTCTCCCTTCCTCTTTCTCTAAAATTCAAGAAAAAAAGTTTTTTTTAAATGATCCCTTCTGGCAACAGCAAGGACTGCTTGGAGGCAGGTTCACAGTCCCTCCTCCTGATCTCTTTGTTCTGCTTTCCCTCAATGAACATCAATTATGTCCCTCTCCCTCCCTATAAAAACCCCTGTCTGCACTGAAATGTCAAGATGGCTTTAAGATGAGTCCCCCATCTTCTCAGGTAGGTACTGGCACTTAAATAAACCCATTCTCTTTTTACCAGCATCTGTCTTATGAGTTTGGTGTCTGTGGCAGCAGGTGTCTGTCTCATGAGTTTGGTTTCTGTGGAAACTTGGTTCCAGTTTCAGTATTACACCTCCTGACTTCAAACTATGCTACAAAGCTACAATAAAAGTGTGGCATTGGCAGGAAAACAGTCTCACAGCTAATTGGACAGAACTGAGAGCACAGAAATAATCACACACATAATGAACAACTAATTTTTGACAACAGAGCCAAAAAGAGACAATGACACAAGAAAAGTCTCCTCAATAAATGGTACTGGGAGAACTGGAAAGCCGCATGCAAAAGAAAAAACTTAGACTTCTATGTGATACCATAAACAAAAATTAACTCAAAATGGATTAAAGACTTGAATATAAAACCTGTAACAATAAAATACATAGGAGAATATATAATTATTAAACTTATACACTGTGGTCTCAGCGGGGTTTCTGTGAACTTGACCCCCAAGGCACAGGAACTGAAAAAAGAAATAAATAAATGGCACTACATCAAATTTAAAAGCTTCTGCACAGCAAAAGAAACTGTCAAAAGAACAAAAAGGCAACTGCCCTGGCCAACATTGCTCAATGGTTAGAGCATCATCCCTCACACTGTAGGGTTGTGGATTTGATTCCCAGTCAAGGGCAGGTACCTGTGTTGCAGTTTCAGTCTCTGGCCCCAGTTCAGACATATGCAGGAGGCAACCAATAGATGTGTCTCTCCGACATTGATGTTTCTCTCTCTCCCTCCCTCCCACCTTCCATCCTTCCCACTCTCTCTAAAAATGAACGGGCAAAATATCCTCCAAAACGGATTAACAAGACAACAAAAAAGGCAATCAACTGAATGGGAATAAGTATTTGCAGAGGATACCTCTGATAAGGGCCTAATTTCCAAAATATATAGAGAACTCTTACAGCTCAACAACAGCAATAAAATGTGATTAGAATATGGGCAGAAGACCTGAATAGACAGTCACCCAAAGAAGACATACAGATGGCCTTCCAATGTATTAAAAGATTCTCAACATCACTAGTTATTAGGGAAATGCAAATCAAAACCACAATGAGATACGACCTCACACCTGATAAAATGTCTATTATCAAAAAGACAAGAAATAACAAGTATTGAAGAGAATATGGAGAAGAGGGAACCCTCATGCTCTGCTGGTGGGAATGTAAATTGGTGCAGCCACTATGGAAAACAGTATGGAGGGTCATCAGAAAAATTAAGACTAGAGGTAACACATGAACCAGCAACCCTTCTTCTGGGTATCTACCAGAAAAAATTGAAAACACTTTCCAAGATATATGACACTCTGTATTCACTGCAGCATTATTTACACTAGCTAAGACATGGAGACAACCTAAGTGTCCTTCAACAGATGATTGGATAAAGAAGACTTGGTATGTATATACAGTGGAATAGTACTCAGACATAAAAAGATTAATTATTGCCACTTGCAACAGTATGGACAGATCTTGAGAGGATTATGCTAAGGAAGTAAGTCAGCCAGGAAAGGACTAAAACTATGATTTCACTCATGTGGGATATAAAGCAAAAAGCAACACATGGACAGAAGGAAACCAGCAAAAAACCCCACCTCCCAGTTCCAGACAACCAAATGGTGGTTGCCAGAAGGGAAAGGTGGTGGGGAGGAGATGAAGAGGTTAAAGGCAGGCGAGGGAAGGAGACTAAACTTCACAGCAGAGCAGGCAGATGTCCTGTTATAACGTTGTGCACTTGAAATTTACATAGTGTTATTAACCACTTACCCCAATAATTTTAATTTCAAAAGAGTCATATAATTTTTATTATTTGATAGAATTATAAAAATATGTATATTTAAAATTTAACATCAATCTGATATAAGACCAATCCAGGGAGTAAGAAAAGAGAGGTTTTTGGGGATAAAGTAGATTCTATCTCCTTTCTTCCATCCTTAACCTTATAGGAGAGGCCTCTGCATTCTTTTAGCCTTTAGTGCTTTACCTGATGTGTCTCCATGACATTATTTTACATAACAGTTCTTTCATATTCGTTAGGCTTTCAAGCCCACAGATAATTTCAAGGAAGAGGAGTGGATGAAGTAGAAATTACACTATTCTAGGAAGAATAAAAGCTAACCAAAAGAAAATCCAGAAATAAAAATTCTAATAGCATAGCAATATAGAAATTTAGCTGAAACAGCTAGGTCAGAGATATTTTTTTGCTAAGCATGATTCATTGATTAGTGAAGCAATAATAAATTCTATTTTAAATAATGTTAAAGTTATAAATTTTGATATATAATTGACATCTATTAACTTATTAAATGCTCAGTTCACTGATATAAAATATATGACATGAAGTCTTAGATATTTTTAAAGTTTATTTTATTGTTGACAGTATTACAGATGTCCCTCATTTTCCCCCCTTTCTCCCTTCCACCCAAATGCCACCCACCCCCGGCCTTAACCTGTCTTTTGTCTGTGTCCATGGACTGTGCATATATGCTTATAAATTCTTTGGTTAATTACTTCCTTCCCTCCTTCCCGCCTTCCCTCTGATTTCTGTCGTACTGTTTCATGCTTCCGTGTCTTGTGGTCCAATCTTGTTTGTCAATTTATTTTGTTCCTTTGATTCTACCTATGAGTGGCATCATGTGATATTTGTCTTTTTCTGACTGGCTTATTTTGCTTAGCATAATATTCTCCAGGTCGATCCGAGCTGTCTCAAAGGGTAAGAGATCCTTCTTTTATAAAGCTGCATAGTATTCCTTGGTATAAATGTCCTACAGATTTTTTATCCACTCATCTACTGATGGGGACTTCTGCTGTTTCCAGGTCCTAGCTACTGTCAGTAGTGCTGCTATGAACTTAGGGGTGCATATATTCTTTCTGATTGGCGTTTCAAGATTCTTAGGCTATATTCCTAGAAGTGGNTTAGAACTGGCAGTTCCATTTCTAATTTTTTATTTTTTGAGAAACCTCGATACTGTTTTCCATAGTATCTGCACCGGTCTGCCTTCTCACCAGCAGTGTACTAGGGTTCTCCTTTCTTTACCTGTTCGCCAGTACTTCTCATTTGATGGTTTGTTGATGAGAGCCATTCTGACATGTGTGAAGTGATACTTCATTGTGGTTTTAATTTGCATCTCTCTGATGATTAGTAACTTTGGGCATTTTTTCATGTATCTCTGGGCGATCTGTATGTCCTCTTTGTAGAAGTATCTTTCAGGTCCTTTGCCCATTTTTTAATCAGGTGGTTTGTCTCTCTCTTGTTGAGTGTATGAGTTCTTTGTATATTTTGGAAATTAACCCTTTATCAGATGTATCCTTTGCAAGTATATTTTTCCATACTGTGTGGTTCCCTTTGTATTTTGAGGATGATTTCTTTTTCTGTACAGAAGTTTTTCAGTTTGATGTAGTCCCATTGGTTTATTTTTATTTTGTCCCTCTTGTCCTATTAGATGTATTGGTGAACATTCTGCTATGTGACATATGTGTGATTTTAGTGCCTATGTTTTTTTCCGGGATTTTTATGGTTTCATGACTTACATTCAATTTTTTATCCATTTTGAATTTATTCTTGTGTATGGAATAAGTTGGTGGTCTAGTTTCATTTTTTTTCATGTACCTGTCCAATTTTCTCAACACCATTTATTGAAGAGAATGTCTTTACCCCATTGTATGCCTTTGCCTCTCTTGTCAAATATTAATTGACCATAATGGGTTAATTTCTGGGTTCTCTGTTCTGTTCCACTGATCTATATGTATATCTGTTGTGTACCAATACCATGCTGTTTTAATTAAAATGGCTTTGTAATATAGATTGATATCTGTTGTAGTGATCCCTCCAACTCAGATCTTTTTTCTCAAAATTCCTGTGGTTATTGAGGGTCTTTTTGTTCCATAAACACATTCGGAATATTTGTTCTAATTATGTGAAATAGGCTGTTGGTATTTCAATAGGAATTGCAATGAATCTATTGATTGCCTTGAGTAATATGGACATTTTAATGATTTTAATTCTTCTAATCCGTGAACATAGTATATTCTTTCACCTCTTTGTATCTTTCTCTATATCTTTTTTCAAGTACAGGTCTTTATGTCCTTGATTAAGCTTATTCTTTGGTCTTATTTTTTTAGTTGCAGTGGTGAGTGGTATTGTTTAGTTTCTCTTTCTGAGACTTCATTATTGATGTATAAAAATGTTTTTGCTTTTTGCATGTTAATTTCATATCCTGCTCCATTGCCAAATTCATTTATTAAACCTTGGAAGTTTTTGGTGGAGTCTAGTATTTTCTTTCTACAATATCATGTCATCTGCATATAATGACAGTTTTCCTTCCTCCTTTCCAATTTGGATGCCTTTTATGTTTTCTTCCTGTCTGATCACTGTGGCAAAGACTTCCAGTACTATGTTGAATAATACTGGTGAAAGCAGACAACCCTGTCATGTTCTTGTGTTTAAGGGAAATGGTTTTCATTTTTGGCCGTTGAGTACAATGTTGGCTGTAGGCTTGTCATATGTGGCCTTTATTATGTTAATGTATGATCTCTCTCTTCCTACTTTGCTGAGAGTTTTTACCATAAATTGACACTAGATTTTGTCAAATGCTTTTTCTGCATCTATTGATATGATCATGATTTTTGTCCTTCATTTTGTTAATGTGAAATATTACATGTATTAATTTGGGAATATTATATCAGCCTTGCATCCCTGGGATAAATCTCACTTGGTCATGTTGTATGAACTTTGTAATGTATTGCTGGATCTGATTTGCTAATATTTGGTTGAGGAATTTAGCGTGTATATTTATAGGGTATATTGGTCTTAATTCTCTTTTTGGTAGTTTCTTGATCTGGTTTTGGAATTAGGATAATACTGGCCTCATAAAACGAGGTTGGAAGTCTTCCCTCCTCTTGAATTTTAGGAATAGTTTAAGAAGATTAGGTGTTAATTCATGTTTCAGTGTTTGGTAAAACTCACCTGTAAATCTATCTGTTTCCAGACTTCTGTTTGCTGGGAGTTTTTTGATTTCCTCAGTTGTTATTGGCGTATTGAGGTTTTCTGATTCTTCCTGATTGAGTTTTGAAGATTGTCTTTTTCTATGAATTTATCTATTTCATCCACGTTGTCCAGTTTGTTGGCATATAGATTCTTCTGGTTGTTTCTTACAATCCTTTCTATTCCTGTGGTGTCTGTTGTTACTTCAGCCTTTCATTTTTGATTTTATTTATTTGGGTCCTTTCTCTTTTTTTTCTCGGTGAGCCTGGCTAAAGTTTCATTAATCTTTCTCCT
>NW_015505018.1:20594-33654 GCF_001595765.1 Miniopterus natalensis
CATTGATCATTTGTTTTGTTTTTTTGGTATTTTTATTTTTAATTTCTATGGCATTTATTTCTGCTCTGATCTATGTTATTTACCTCTTCTACTTCCTCTGGACTTTTCTTGGTGTTCTCTTTCTAATTCTTTTAGTTGTAGTATTAGATAGTTTATTTCAGCTTTCTCTTGTTTCTTGAGGTATGCCTATAATGCTATGAACTTTCCTCTCAAGATTGCTTTTGCTGTGTCCCATAGACTTGGGGTTGTTGTCTGTTCATTTTCATTTTTGTCCAGGAAGTATTTTATTTTTTTCTTGGTCTCTTTGACAACCCATTCCTTACTTAATAACATGCTATTTAGATTCCATGTGTTTGAATATTTTTGAGGGTTTTTTTAATATCTTTATTGATTTCAGAGAGAGGAAAGGAGAAGGAGAGAGAGAGACAGAAACATCAACGACAAGAGAGTCATTGATCGAGCCCACAACCCGGGCATTGTGCCCTGACTGGGAATCGAACCCCGATCCCTGGATGCTAGGTTGACCCTCAAACACTGAGCCACGCCCGGCAGGGCTTTGAGTTTTTTTTAAAGTGATTGATTTCTAGTTCCATGCCATTGTGATTTAAAAATATGCTTAATATCATTTCATTCTTCATGAACTTGTAGAGACTTCTTTTGTGCCCTAATATGTGGTCTATTTTTGAGAATGTTCTAAGTGCACTTTAGAAGAATGTATATTCTGCTGCTTTGGGATGAAATGTTCTGTAAATATCAATTAAATTCATTAGATCTATTGTGTCTTTTAAGGTCTTTGTTTCCTTGTTGATTTTTGTCTGAATGATGTATCCAGTGAAGACAATGGGGTGTTAAAGTTCCCCTCTATGGTTGTATTGCTGTTAATATCCCCCTTACAGTCAACCAAGATTTTTGTATATTTCGGTGCTCCTATATTATAGGCATATATGTTTATGTGGGTTATAACCTTCTGCTGGATCAATGCCTTTAGTATTATATAGTGACCTTCTTTGTCTCTTGTTAGGTCTTTATTTTGAAGTCTGTTTTGTTAGAAATAAGTATTGCTACCCCATCTTTTTAGTTTGTTTGTTTTGTTGCATTTTTTCATGGAATATTTGTTTCCATCCCTTCATTTTCAGCCTGTGTGAATCCTTTGCTCTGAGGTGGGTCTCTGGTAGACAGTATATACATGGGTCATATTTCTTAGCCACTCAGCTACCCTATGACTTTTGATTGATGTATTTATTCCATTTATATTTAAGATTTTTATTGATACATATTAGTTTACTCCAATTTTCCCCTTTATGCCTATGTACCTTTCTGTCAATATATTTTTCTTCTTAGAGCAGTCCTTTTAGCATTTTTTGCAGTGCTGGGTTGGTGGTACTGAGCTCCTTTATCCTTCTTCTGTCTGGGAAGCTCTTTATTTCCCCTTCCATTTTAAATGAGAGCCTTGCTGTATAGGGCAGTCTTGGTTGCAGGTTCTTGCTTTTCATTACTTTGAAAACTTCATGCTAATCCCTTCTGGCCTGAGGTGTTTCTATTGAGAAATCTACTGACAACCTTATGGGGCATCTCTTGTTGGTCACTGATTGTCTCTCCTGGAGCCCTTAATATTCTCTTTGTCCTTAACATTTGCCATTTTGATTGTGGTGTGTCTTGGAGTGGGTCTCTTTGGGTTCCTCTTGTTTGGTGCCCTCTGTGCTTTCTGAACTTGGTAGGCTTTCTCCTTCGCCAGCTTAGAAAAGTTTTCTGCCGTTATTTCTTCCAACAGGTTCTCTCTCCCTTGCCTCCTTCCCTCCCCCTCTGGCACCCCTATTGTGCACATTTTGTTTTGTTTCATGTTGTCCCTCAGTTCCCTTAAACTGTCCTCATGCTTTTTAAGTGTTTTCCTGCTTGCTGCTCTGGTTGAGTTGTTTTCCTACCTTATCTTCAAATTCACTTATTCAGTCCTCTGCTTCATTGAGCCTGCTTTTAATTCCTCTTCATTTCTGCCTGGTTCTTACTCCTAATATCTATATTTTTTCATGCTGATGTAGCTTTCACTAAGTTCTTTGTATTTCCCTCTAAATTCCTGGAAGTTCCCATTAAGTGTCTTGTGATTCTCACTAATTTTTTTGAACATCTTTATAACCATTATTCTCATCTCTTATTTCTGATAACTTGCTTACCTCCATCTCATCAAGGTCTTTTTCTGGCAGTTTTTCCTTTTCTTTAGTTTGCGGTTTTTTTCTTTGTCTCCCCATTTTAGTTGTCTCTTTCAGTTTGTATCTGTGATTTAGATATATTTTCTGTGTCCGTGTTTGTGGTGTGGGCTTTTGTAGTGAATATCCGGTAGGACCCAGAAGTGTATTTCTCTTATACTTCTGAGCAGTATATTTTGGGCATGTCCCTTTGTAAGTTCTTTGGGGTCTCCTATTGTGGTTGGGCCTAGATTGTTGTTGACCTGTTGGTGTGAGGACTCTCCTGTCAGGCTGCCTAACTGTGAAGCTCAGCCTCTACCATGTCATGTGAGCTGTTCTACAGGTGCTGACAGGGGAAAGTAAAACACACAGGAACTTACAACATATCCGACAATCAGTATGAAAGCAACCCAAGAGAAAGTAGATTTAGGAAAGCAACGAGAGAACACAAATGCTAAAGCAAAAAAGGAGAGAGAAATGGATACTATTGCTAATAGTAAAAAAATAAAAAATAAAGAAGCTACTAGGAGTTAAAGGAGTCAGAGAAAAAGATTGTGAAATGAAAGAAGAAAGGAAAAAATAAAGGCAGACAGTAGGGATAGGAAAATGGTTTTAAAAAGACAGGAAGTTGGAGAAAGAAAAGGGAAAAGAAGTTATGCAAAGGGAACAAAGAGAGAGAAAGGTCAAGCAAGGGCACAGAAGGAGGTTAATAAGGGATATGGAAAAAATAGTAGAGAAAAGCAATAAACTTAATAATTACAATAACAATATCCAAACAATAAAGCAGAGAATATGAAGGAAATCTTAAAAAGAAGAACAAAACAAAAACAACAAAAAAAACAAAGCAAGACATCACATCCAATAATAATCGTAATGATGATGATAATAGTAGTAATTTTTTTAAAAGCCAGCCAAGTGAATTTTTGTGGGCAGCTTATTTTATCTGAAGTTCACTGTTTTATATGCTTATTTGGGGCCTCTTAGGTGGTACTTTAGGGTCAGGCAATGTCAGGTCCTGTGTGGGTTTGTCCCTTGGTTTATTTATATAGCTGGTTGATCTGAAGCTCTCTACAGACCACCGCTACCTGTCATTTACTTTTCCTTCTTCTTCTGGTTGACTAGTCTTACTCCAGCATCTTCTGAAGAGAGTCTTTACGGTGCAGGCCAACTTGTGTACCTATTGCTCTTGGGCCTCTTACAGATTTCTGCGTCAGGCATTCTCTGTGGGGAAATTAATCTCTGCTTCAAAGCCAACTCCTCAGTCTCTACCATATTCTCCAGCTCTAGTTACCCCTAAAGTAACCTGGTGAATGTTCAGATTGAATTGAGCGTGTTTGCCTTTTCTGTATGGGCAGTTTTAGGTGGCCTTGGCTCCGTGGGATTGATCAAAAGAGACTCTGGTGAGCACGTTACCTGCCCAGCCCCCAGACAGGGTTTTAAGCATTTCTTCTGGTTCCCAAACAAAACTCCCTGAGAGTCGTAGTCTTGAAAGGTCCTTTTGTGAGCTGTTGTCCCTTCCCCCATCAACCTGTGCCCTGCAGGGGTATCACGGGCTTCAGTGAGCTAGACCAGCCCCTTTTCTGGTGGAGGTGGTACTCCTATCCTGCAGGAGAGGCAGCCATGCTCCGCTTCTCCTTTCCCCCGTTCTTCCTGGCTGAACAATGCAAACACAAAACCCAGCTTTGGCTGGCCTGCCTCCCCAATATAAGCCAGGAAGGTGGATGCCATGGGGTGCCAAGCAGTAATAAAATACACATAAAGTAACAAACAGGCAGAAAACCTGCTTTTTGAGGATCTGGCACCATTGCACCACAGGTCCAAGCAGAAGGGATTACATATTTAGCCCCATGCAGGTCTCCCACAGAGGTGATCTCAGTAAAGCTGGGGCCATGATTCCCAGCTCTGTTCCCTATCGGGCTTTCTTCAGAACAGGTCAAAAATCCCCACTCTGCCTCATAGGCAGATCCAGAGTCTGGTGGTGAGAAGTCTCGCATCCCCTTCCCTGTGCCACACAGTTAAAATGCTTTCTGGAGCTCATACAGTGCTTTACAGGAAAGCAGAGGGTCCCTTTGGTTCACTGCTGGGGGCAACCCACAGGCCCCTTTCTATTCTGAAGCCACACACTGCAGGACAGCCTTTCCTGCAGTCAGCACTGGGAGTGAATATGTCCTGCCAAAGCTGCTGCCATTAGGCGTGTTCTTTCACTGGGAAGTTTCGGACCCCACCTCAAAGGCAGACAGTTCTCCTGGCTCTCTCTGCCCAGTGTGCATGGGCTCTCCTTCCCTTCTCCACTGCTGAGGATTTGAGATCCCTGCTTTTGCATGCCAGAATGAAACTGGACACAGTGCGTCTGGGCTGCCTGTCACCACTTGGGCCAATTAAGCAGAGACAGGGTTGAATCATATATGAGTGTTTATTCCAATACTGCTGGCAGCATGGGAGAGAGCAACAGGATTTGTCTACCCCACATCTGCCCTGCTCTCTCCTTACTAGATAGCTGATTATCTAGGGATAAAGAAGAAAGGCTGCATGCAAGGGCGGAGGGGGGGAGGATGGCTACAGAGTCTGTAGTCCTGGAGTCCCCTCCATGATCTTGAAGTCAGATAAAATAGTAATTAATTTTCAATGTGTTTAGAACCCAGCTTCACCACTTCCTTAGGACCTGAGAATGATCAGCATTACAGAGGCAAATTCCCAGAGGAGGTTCTGTCTCCAGGCACAGCAACCATGTCAAAGTGCTTATTGTCCTTTGTCTGTTCTCAAAATGCATTTTCTGTTGTGAGCAATGGACCCACCCAGGTCCCATCGTGTCTTATCTTCTTACAGCTCTGTTTTTCTTCTTGCAGCACATCCTCCAGTTTCCCAGGTTCTGAAGGAAAACTTCTGATCTATAGTTAGTACGGTGAATACTCATTAAACAACTATGGTCCTATTCCTATTAGGTCCCTTTCCCCCTTTCACAACCACTGTCAACAGAGCATGATCAACATCTATGCCCCCAACAAGTCCACACTACCAAGAGGAGGGAGCTTTGCATCCTCTAACCCTTAGGCCTCCCAGTCAAGCATGGGCTTCGGGGGGGACGGGGGCACTGCCCCTTCCACACCTCCCCCTCTCTTACCAGTCTCTACAATGTTTCTTCAGTGCTTCTTAGTCAAAATATACCCAATCAGCTATATTTCCCTTGTTTTTAGAAGCTGCCTATGCAGTATTTTAGCTGTAAATCTACTCCATGGCTGGGAGCAGGGGCACTCAGCCTCTTGTTAGAGTGCCACAATTTTTTAACTACTCCAGTCCTATATTGTAAAATAGTTTAGTCCATATTTATTTTGATCTATGAAATCCATGGCACTTGTTTAATAGTCACCTCTTTCCATAGCATTCCTTGAGCACCATTGGGTACAGAGTGTAGTGTATAAAGGAGGCATATGATCCTTGATCTTAGGAACTTGCCTCCTGATAGGAGACTGAGCCTGAAGTGAGAAGTCATCATTAGTTTGCCTTTCAAACTGTGGAAGAGTAATCTGATGAAGGGCTATCAAGTCTTCTTAGAGGAGAGGTGCATGGGAAATGAACTCAGAAAAAATGGGAAGGTTGCATACCTATAAATATATTTTAAAGCCAAAAGTATTTCTGCTGTCTCTTTAACTTACTGTTGCAAGAATATTCAGCTTATTCCCAAAGTAAGCAAAAGCTAATAGAATGTTATTTGAAGCAGACACAGAACATCGTCGGGTAAAACCCTGGCACAATCACTTCAAATGTTGCCAAGGACCTTTCCATTCATTCTGTACTCCCTGCCTGCTGCCAAGCCTTATTCTGGGGCTGTTGTAAAAAAGAAAATAATTTACTTTCATGTTCTTATTTTGTTATTTCCAGATGGTTACTGTGGTGACCCACCGAAGTTCCGTACTATGGTATCCAAGACTAATCATTCACCCCCTTATAATATTGGGGTTGAAATAGACTACCAGTGTATCCTAGGATATGTGCCTAGGTATCCTCCTCGTCCCACCAAAATTGTTTGTGAGAACAATGCTACCTGGACAAATATCACAGAGGCTTGTACAAGTAAGTACAGAAAACTTCTTCTTTTTATATCTCTAAAGATTTTCACACATTTTAGAGTCTACATTACACTATTTCAATGATAGTTTTCTCAGGTGGATGTAGGTTTTTAGATAGCAATGTATTTTTTCAGGCTTTGAAATTCTCCAGGTAATTTTTTACTTGACTATTGATTTTCTGGAGCAATGTGAATCTTAACTTTGGCCATTAGTGACAACATGGATGGACTTAGAGAATATTATGCTGAGCAAAATAAGTCAGAAAAAGCTAAGAACAATATGATTTCACTCATATGTGAGATATAAAACTGAAACTTGTAGACAGAGACAAGTTTGTTGGTTACCAGAGGGAAGTGGGGGTGGGGAAATGAGTAAAGGGAACCAAAGATATGTGACAGAAAATGAACTGACTTTGGGTGGTGGGTACACAATGCAATATACAGATCATGTATCATAGACATGTATATTTGAAATATATATAAATTTATTAACCAATGTGAATCCAATAAATTAAGTGAAAATAAATGAGAAAAAAATATTTCCATGAATATAGTAGAGCAATATATAATTTTTATTTTCATTCAAATCTCTTTTGACTTTGTATAAAACAACAAATTGGGAGGTGGGTGGAGCAGACAGGATGAAAGGAGGTTAGGAGAATAGCCAAAGAGCATATATGCATATCCCATGGACACAGACAACAATGTGGTTAGGGCTAGAGCGGTAGTGGGTAGGGCTGGGACTTGGTGAATGGGGTCAAAAATGGGGGAAATGAGGGACACCTTTAATTATGTCAACAGTAAAAATATTAATCAACTGATTAGAAAATGGTCAAAGGACATGAAAAGATGTATCTCAAAGAAGACATGGCAACAGACATATGAAAAGATGCTCAATATAATTAATCACCAGGACAGTGAAAATCAGAACAATTTTGAGATCCCACATCACCCCAGTCAGGATGGCTGTATTCAAAAGTCCAACAAACAAACACCATGTGTTGGCAAGGATGTGGAGACAATAGAAGCCTTGTGCACTGTTGGTGGGATTGCAAATTGGTGCAACCACTATAGGGTACTCTCTGGATATTCCTTAAAAAACTAAAAATAGATCTATAATACAACCTAACAACTCCAATTCTGTGTATTTATCCAATTAATTAAGAAATATACATGGACACATATGTTCCTTGCTGCATTACTCATAATACCCAGGATATGAAAGCAAACTAAGAGTTCATAATTACATGAATAGATAAAGAATTTATATACACAGACACACACACACACACAGGAATATTGCACTAATATAAACAAAGAATGAAATCTTGCCATTTGCAAAAACATAGATGGATCTAGGTATTATGCTACGTTAAATAAGTATAAAAGAGAAAAACAAATACATATGATTTCACTTACATGTGGAATCTAAATAAACAGAGAAAACAAAGAAACAAAACAAGAACAGACTTAAAGAAACAGTGAGTAAAGGAATGGTTGTCAGATGGGAGGTGGATGGGGTGATTCATGAAAAAGGTGAAGGGAAATATTTTTATGATTAATTTTCACCATCGCAGTTGATGGTAGAATTAGTTGGATGATCTCATGGTAAGGTATAACATTTTCAAATCACTATATTGTATACTTAAAACTAATACAAATGATAAAATATTATATACCAACCATACTGAAATTTAAAAAAAAAAGAATTGGAAAACCTAAGTAAAGGATCACTAGTAAGGAAATTTAAGCAGTAATCAAATACTTCCCCTTAAACACAAGTCCAGGCCCAGATGGATTCATTGTTTAATTCTGCAAAGCATTCAAAGAAGATTAAATACCAATCCTTCTCAAACTGTTCCAAAAATTCAAGCGGAGGGAATACTTTCAAACTCATTTCATGATGCCAACCTTTTCCTTATAACAAAACCAGTGAAGGATATACACACAAAAGAAATGTACAGGCCAGTATCTTTGGTGAGCATCAATGCAAGAATTATAAACAAAAGACTGGTAAATCAAATACAACTATACATTAAAAGTATCACATATCATGATCAAGTGAGGTTCATTCCAGGGATGGAAGGATGATTAAACACTCACAAATCAATCAGTGTGATGCACCACATTAACAAAAAAAGAGATAAAAAATCATGTGATCACTTCAAGAAAGGCATTTGACAACATACAACAGCTACTTATGACTAAAACACAATAAAATGGGTAGAGAAGCCAAATATCTCAACATAATAAAGGCATGCTGTGACACTCAGCTAATGTCATAGTCAGTGGTGAAAAACTGAAAGCTTTTCCTGTAAAATCAGGAACAAGACAAGAATGCTAACTCTCACCACTGTTATTCATCAGAGTACTGGAATTCCTAGTCAGAGAAAATAGGCAAGAAAATGAACTAAAAGGCATCTAAATTGGGATGGAAGAAGTGAGGCTGTCATTATTTGCATATGACAAAATTCTCTATATAATAAATCCTAAAGACGCCACCAAAAGACTTTTAGAGAAAATGAACAAATACTGTAAGTTGCAGGATACAATATTAGTGTACAAAAGTCCATTATATTCTTACGTATATTTTTAAATTTAATATGTTTTTTTTAAATATGTCTTCATTGATTTCAGAGAGAGGAAGGGAGAGAGAGAGAGAGAGAGAGAGAGAGAGAGGAGAGATAAACATCAGTGATGAGAGAGTCGTTGATCAGCTGCCTCCTGCACACCCCCAACTGGGGATCAACCCCTCAACCCAGGCATGTGCCCTACAGCAATCTCCTGGATCCTAGGTCAGTGCTCAGCTGCTGAGCCACACCCTGCTGGGCTGTTCTTACATATTAACAACAAAATATCAGAAAGAGAAATAAAGAAAACAATCCTATTTACATTGGAACAATCAGGATAAAATACAAAGGAATCAACAAAGGATGTGAAGGAACTTTATACTGAAAAGTACATTGCTGAAAGAAATTTAAGAAGACCAATAAATGGAAAGATATTTCATGTTAATGGATCAGAAGATTTAACAGTGTTAAAATGACCATATGTGTGAAGCAATATACAAATTTAATGCAATGCTCATCAGAATCCGAATGGCATTTTTCAAAGAAATAAAACAAAATTTTATGTAATTTTATGGGCCTACAAAAGACTCTGAATAGCCAAAGCAATCCTGAGAAAAAAGAAAAAGCTAAAGATATTGTAACAGTGAATAAAAACTTTATAGTACACTGACTAACCATGAAATGGAATTAGAATAAAATGTACAGACAAACTGATAAAAGGAATTCACACATTAACAGTTTCCTTATGAGCATATTACACGCATTAGCAGTTCCAATTTCTGCTTGTACAAGATCCGGCCTTGGCCAGGACTTCAGTGGATGCAGGGTCCCCTAACAGCAGGAATTTAGCTAGCACTGACCAGATCCAGTATGCTGACAACAAAGATTCATATGGCCCTGTCAGGTGTGATTCAGTTGGTTGGGTACTATCCCATGTACCAAAGGGTTGACTGTTCTATTCTGAAGATGGCACATGCAAGGGTTGCAGGCTTGATCCCAGGTAGGGGGAGTGCAGAATGTTTCACTCTCCCATCCATGTTTCTCTCTTTCCCTCTCCCTTCCTCTCTCTGTAAAATTCAAGAAAAAAACCTTTTTTTAAAATGATCCCTTCTGGGAACAGCAAGGACTGCTTGGAGGCAGGTTCACAGCCCCTCCTCCTGATCTCTTTGTTCTGCTTTCCCTCAATGAACATCAATTATGTCCCTCTCCCTCCCTATAAGAACCGATGCCTGCACTGAGATGTCAAGATGGCTTTAAGATGAGTCCCCCATCTTCTCAGGTTACAGGCACTTAAATAAACTTGTTTTCTTTTTACCAGCATCTGTCTCATGAGTTTGGTGTCTGTGGCAGCAGGCGTCTGTCTCATGAGTTTGGTTTCTGTGGAAACTTGGTTCCAGTTTCAGTATTACACCTCCTGACTTCAAACTATGCTACAAAGCTACAATAAAAGTGTGGCATTGGCAGGAAAACAGTCTCACAGCTAATTGGACAGAACTGAGAGCACAGAAATAATCACACACATAATGAACAACTAATTTTTGACAACAGAGCCAAAAAGAGACAATGACACAAGAAAAGTCTCCTCAATAAATGGTACTGGGAGAACTGGAAAGCCGCATGCAAAAGAAAAAACTTAGACTTCTATGTGATACCATAAACAAAAATTAACTCAAAATGGATTAAAGACTTGAATATAAAACCTGTAACAATAAAATACATAGGAGAATATATAATTATTAAACTTATACACTGTGGTCTCAGCGGGGTTTCTGTGAACTTGACCCCCAAGGCACAGGAACTGAAAAAAGAAATAAATAAATGGCACTACATCAAATTTAAAAGCTTCTGCACAGCAAAAGAAACTGTCAAAAGAACAAAAAGGCAACTGCCCTGGCCAACATTGCTCAATGGTTAGAGCATCATCCCTCACACTGTAGGGTTGTGGATTTGATTCCCAGTCAAGGGCAGGTACCTGTGTTGCAGTTTCAGTCTCTGGCCCCAGTTCAGACATATGCAGGAGGCAACCAATAGATGTGTCTCTCCGACATTGATGTTTCTCTCTCTCCCTCCCTCCCACCTTCCATCCTTCCCACTCTCTCTAAAAATGAACGGGCAAAATATCCTCCAAAACGGATTAACAAGACAACAAAAAAGGCAATCAACTGAATGGGAATAAGTATTTGCAGAGGATACCTCTGATAAGGGCCTAATTTCCAAAATATATAGAGAACTCTTACAGCTCAACAACAGCAATAAAATGTGATTAGAATATGGGCAGAAGACCTGAATAGACAGTCACCCAAAGAAGACATACAGATGGCCTTCCAATGTATTAAAAGATTCTCAACATCACTAGTTATTAGGGAAATGCAAATCAAAACCACAATGAGATACGACCTCACACCTGATAAAATGTCTATTATCAAAAAGACAAGAAATAACAAGTATTGAAGAGAATATGGAGAAGAGGGAACCCTCATGCTCTGCTGGTGGGAATGTAAATTGGTGCAGCCACTATGGAAAACAGTATGGAGGGTCATCAGAAAAATTAAGACTAGAGGTAACACATGAACCAGCAACCCTTCTTCTGGGTATCTACCAGAAAAAATTGAAAACACTTTCCAAGATATATGACACTCTGTATTCACTGCAGCATTATTTACACTAGCTAAGACATGGAGACAACCTAAGTGTCCTTCAACAGATGATTGGATAAAGAAGACTTGGTATGTATATACAGTGGAATAGTACTCAGACATAAAAAGATTAATTATTGCCACTTGCAACAGTATGGACAGATCTTGAGAGGATTATGCTAAGGAAGTAAGTCAGCCAGGAAAGGACTAAAACTATGATTTCACTCATGTGGGATATAAAGCAAAAAGCAACACATGGACAGAAGGAAACCAGCAAAAAACCCCACCTCCCAGTTCCAGACAACCAAATGGTGGTTGCCAGAAGGGAAAGGTGGTGGGGAGGAGATGAAGAGGTTAAAGGCAGGTGAAGGAAGGAGACTAAACTTCACAGCAGAGCAGGCAGATGTCCTGTTATAACGTTGTGCACTTGAAATTTACATAGTGTTATTAACCACTTACCCCAATAATTTTAATTTCAAAAGAGTCATATAATTTTTATTATTTGATAGAATTATAAAAATATGTATATTTAAAATTTAACATCAATCTGATATAAGACCAATCCAGGGAGTAAGAAAAGAGAGGTTTTTGGGGATAAAGTAGATTCTATCTCCTTTCTTCCATCCTTAACCTTATAGGAGAGGCCTCTGCATTCTTTTAGCCTTTAGTGCTTTACCTGATGTGTCTCCATGACATTATTTTACATAACAGTTCTTTCATATTCGTTAGGCTTTCAAGCCCACAGATAATTTCAAGGAAGAGGAGTGGATGAAGTAGAAATTACACTATTCTAGGAAGAATAAAAGCTAACCAAAAGAAAATCCAGAAATAAAAATTCTAATAGCATAGCAATATAGAAATTTAGCTGAAACAGCTAGGTCAGAGATATTTTTTTGCTAAGCATGATTCATTGATTAGTGAAGCAATAATAAATTCTATTTTAAATAATGTTAAAGTTATAAATTTTGATATATAATTGACATCTATTAACTTATTAAATGCTCAGTTCACTGATATAAAATATATGACATGAAGTCTTAGATATTTTTAAAGTTTATTTTATTGTTGACAGTATTACAGATGTCCCTCATTTTTCCCCCTTTCTCCCTTTCCACCCAAATGCCACCCACCCCCGGCCTTAACCTGTCTTTTGTCTGTGTCCATGGACTGTGCATATATGCTTATAAATTCTTTGGTTAATTACTTCCTTCCCTCCTTCCCGCCTTCCCTCTGATTTCTGTCGTACTGTTTCATGCTTCCGTGTCTTGTGGTCCAATCTTGTTTGTCAATTTATTTTGTTCCTTTGATTCTACCTATGAGTGGCATCATGTGATATTTGTCTTTTTCTGACTGGCTTATTTTGCTTAGCATAATATTCTCCAGGTCGATCCGAGCTGTCTCAAAGGGTAAGAGATCCTTCTTTTATAAAGCTGCATAGTATTCCGTGGTATAAATGTCCCACAGGTTTTTTATCCACTCATCTACTGATGGGGACTTCTGCTGTTTCCAGGTCCTAGCTACTGTCAGTAGTGCTGCTATGAACTTAGGGGTGCATATATTCTTTCTGATTGGCGTTTCAAGATTCTTAGGCTATATTCCTAGAAGTGG
>NW_015505019.1:10063-46423 GCF_001595765.1 Miniopterus natalensis
CTGACCTCCCCTCACTGTGGGTCTGTTGCACAGAAATACACGGCCGAGTCCTCAGATTTCAGGCTGTTCATTTGCAGATACAGCGTGTTCTTGGCATTGTCTCTGGAGATGGTGAATCGGCCCTTCACAGAGGCTGCATAGTATGTGCTACTTCCATCAGGATTAATGTATGAGACCCACTCCAGCCCCTTCCCTGGAGCCTGGCGGACCCAGTTCATTTCCCAGCTACTGAAGGTGAATCCAGAGGCTGCACAGGAGAGTCTCAGAGCCCCCCCAGGCTTCACCACGGCTCCCCCAGACTCCACCAGCTGCACCTCACCCTGGACACCTGCAAACACAGAGATGTCCTGGTCAGGAAACTCTCATACGTCCACTGTTTCTCTCACTCCTGTCCACTCACACACTCAGCGTCTCTTGTTCTCCATAAATTACCTCTTAAAATAGCAACAAGGAAAACCCAGCTGAGCCCAAGCCCCATGGTGAGTGGTCTGTGTTCAGTCTTGATCAGGGAATGAGAACAGCTGTGGATCCCGGGGCTGGGCTCCTGTCCCAGAGCTGCAGGGTTGGGGCAGGGCTGGTTTTTATGAAGCGATGGGGCCCTATTTGCATGGTTTCCTACTATATAGGAACCCCGGGGCTTAACCTACAGAGAAGGCAGTTCCCCTGTGTGGGTGAGAGTGTCCTGTAGCCTTGGGATGGCCATGAATGATTTAATTATCTAAATACAGAATCATAAGGTTTCATTCAACCCAACAGACCATACCTGGCCCCAGTGAGCTCATGACCTGGCGTGTGCTCCTCCACACGCCACGACTGCTCCCATAAGCCAATTCCAAGGCAAAACGGGACCTGTCCAGTGAGGGTGCAAAATCCCTGTGTTTAACAAGAGCATGAATGAAAGTCTGTATTCTGGTGTCATTCAGACTTCAGGGCTGGAGACAAGCACCGTCCTGGGAAAGAGACCTCAGGCTGCAGGTTTTGTAAGAGTGGACTCCATGTACGTGGTGTGTTGGTGCCCTTGGCACTCAGTATCTCTGGCTCCCTGACCTTCAAGGAGACCAACAAGCCTGAGTGTTGAGAAGATGCTTTTCTATCCTGAGGACCCAGAGACACTAGGAAGTTAGAGAGATTCATGGAGCTGATGGGGGGTTGTGGGCTTCTAACAACCACAAGGATATTTACAGGGGGTCTCTCTGCAGACACTAATGGAAAACATTAAAGAAAGTCATGAAATAAATAATTAGTGAAGGAAATATAAGCCAGGATACCTATGAACAGTGTGACTGCGTGAATTTAATAGGAATTACTCATGTATGAGATGGAGACCTTGGCAGTTACAACTCAGTCAATGCCATGGTGATTGGAGTGAAATTGATCCCATGGCCTGTATTTTGGCAAGTTCAGTTATTACCATTTAGAGTGTTTATTGTAAAAAGGGGACAGCTCTACATTTCCATAGCATTTGGATAACTGTTTTGTAGCATCTACATGCAATAAAAGCATATTAAAGTATATTTTCAGAGTATGGACATAAAAACTGGACACAGACATTCTTGCAACACCCTTCCTCATGTGGGACATGAGCTCAGTGGATACTGAGCACCCAGGGGTCCTGAGAGCATGTTTTCCTCCAAGGCCCTCAGAGGTTTAGAGACCTCTCCACTCATCCAGCTGACTGTAGGGTCCCTTCTAGCAGGAGCACTATGGACCCTGCTGTTCACAGGACGTCCCCTCTGAGTTATTTCCATCACTGTCCCCTCCCGCTGCTCCTTGGCGGTCAATGCCCAGGGGTCTCTGCTGCATCCCAGGTGAGCCCTGTGTCTCTCCTGTGGCTACATCCCTATTACAAGAACCTTGGACAGACTCTCCTTTCCAATTTAGCGTCTGTCAGAAGAGCTTTTCTGTAGTAACAGAGAGAACACAGTGAAAGGGGCTTCAGACTCAATAATCCACAGGCAGCAGACAGGCTGAGGGACGTGCTCTGCTCCAACCCCTGCACCTTCAGGAGGGGGGATCCGAGAGCAGAGCCCAGGCCCGGGGTTGGGGTCTGAGTCTCAGAAGGCTGATCCCAGGCCTGTGTGGAGGGAGGAAGCTCAGGGGGATGTCACCGTTGCCTCAGGATGGTGATTTCTTCCTAAACTCCATTGATCTCCTGGGAATGGAAATGTCTCTAACTATCCTACGCCTGCCTCTCGTCTGTACTTTAGGAGGTAAGTTCCCGTCTAGTATCCCAGGTCTACCGGTGGAGGGAATATTTTCATGGGATGAATCCCCCCAAATTGCCACCTATACCTGACTTGGAGATGGAGTTGGAGACTTTACAGAGGATGATTTTGGGGGGATTTCAGACCTGAGTTCAGGCTTTTATGAGTCTGCATTTCAAGGGATGTAGGTTGGTGATGAAGGTAAGTGTCCTGAGGGATGGATGTGAGTCTGGGGAAGGCTGAGGGTGGCTGTGGTTGTCTGGCTCAGGCTGGGAGCCTGTGGAGGTTCTATGGAAAATGAGACCTTGTCAGGTTTGAATAATTTATAAATCGTGACTCTGGACAAGATCCAGGAGCAAGTGTCAGAGGAAGAGGAAACCCCAGAGGACAACAGGGGCCCAGGGATGGACCTGCTTGTGCACCTGCCCCTGGGCTGGATGCTCTGACCTCTGTCTCCTGAGCACCCCCTGGTGTCCTGAGGGCCCACTGCAGTTCAGCCCCCCCACTCCCTGAGGAAGTTTTGTGTTTGGCTCTCACTGACCTCCCCTCACTGTGTCCCTCGCACAGTAATACACGGCCATGTCCTCGGCTATCAGGCTGTTCAGTGTGAGATAAACTTGGCTCTTGGAGTTTTCCTTGGTGATGCTGAGTCTGGATTTCAGGGCTGGGTTATAGTTTTTGCTTCCACTGCCCCATATGACTCCAACCCACTCAGGCCTTTTCCTGCAGCCTGGCGGGCCCAGTGCACACCATAGCTGGTTAAGGAGAACCCAGAGACAGTGCAGGTGAGGGAGAGGGTCTGCGAGGGCTTCACCAGTCCTGGGCCCGACTCCTGCAGCTGCAACTGAGACAGGACACCTGGGGACAAAGCACATAAGTCCCTGTCAGTCATGTGAAGTCACAATCTCCCCATAAATGATGCCTGACATCTGAGACCCTCACCTTGGGGGCTGTCACCAGGCACAGGAGGAGACCCAGCAGGCTCATCTTCTTCTAGATCAAGTCCCTGCCTTCCCCAGAGCCTTCAGCCCTGTGTGAGGAGAGAGCTGTGAGCCCCACAGCCCAGGAGGGATTTACCCTGGAGCCTGAAGGGACATTTGCATGTGGGGCAGCCTCTTCCTTATAAGTGGAGGGACTGAGGTCACTGCCCCATGTCTTTCTTGGTCCTGAGAACATTTCTTCCTCTGGACCCAATGCCATCGGTCAGTTATGGGGGAGTCCTTGGGTTATAAGGCTCTGTGGATCCAGGTGAATGGATGGCCCCATCTTTCAAAGTTTAAAATTAGATGCTGGACTAGATGAATGGATCACACTCCTTTATTCTCATGGGTCGTTCGGTTTGTTAATAACATGGATGAACATTTTATACAAACTTCTTTAAAGGTCGAAATACACCCATTAAGTAGGCTCAACCTTGCCATATTGGATAATCATAATTTCATACAAAATAAAATTTTGATATCAGTTTTGATGTAAAAATAATTGGAAAGTAAATAACAGTCCTTTCCTTGACCTGGCTGACATCTCAGGTGACAGTGCAGCTTCCGCCTCTGTCTCAGTCCAGGGAACAGGCCACGCTGGTCAGGAACTGCCTCCCATGAGTCCAGAGCAGGCCATGCAGCAGAGGCAGGGCTCAGACTCTCCTTTCCCTCCTCCCTTCTCACCTCTCCCAGGGCAGTGCAGCCCCGCCCCACAGGTGATTCTCAGGAGGTCTCCCAGGTCCTTGACCACAAAGAGACTCTGAGGCTCTAAACTCATCCCCCAGAGAGACAGGGGCACTTACTCTGCACCAGCCTGGACTCTGAGGTGGGTGTGGACCAGGTGACCTGCTCCTGGTCACAGAGAGTCATTGTGGAACCTGCCACCCCGGCCTTCACCTGAGACCCAGGGAGGAAGGTGTCTGGACGGTGATTTCCTGGGAAGGGACTGTGAGCTCATGATGGCTCAGAATACAGATGGAGGGAAGGTCAAGAGCAGAGTGATTTTCTTTTATTAAATCACTGAATTGAGATTCATCTGAAGGAGATGTGAGGGGAGATGGCGTTGCACATCCTGGAAGAGACCTGATCCTGGGTGTTAACCACAAGGTGGTGGTGAAATTCCAGAGTCGTCCCTGACCTCACACCTTACAGCTAAGGGACGATTTAGGTCCACACCTCTGAGGGCTGCTCCAGGCAGGACGTCTGACTCAGGACCTCAGAATCCTCTAGAAGCTGCAATAGTGGAAGCAAAAGCTGACCCATTACTTTGGTACAAGGAGAGGGTCTCAGACAGAGGAAACTCAGTCACTGTGAGAACAAGACCCCAAGACTTCTCGTATGTTGTATCTGCTGGTGTATGTCCCTGGTTGCTGCCCACCCCAAATGCATGAACATCTCACTGCCCTTATTACTGCAATAGTTAGATGGACACAGGACTCTACCCCAGGCTTGGATGCTGGACATCTGACAGCTTTTAGGGTTCACCCTGTTTCTTCCACCTCAGCTCCCTTCTGGACACCGTGAAAAGAAAGCCTGGTGATCTCTCCTCTGCTCCTGGAGGAGAGTCAATCCACACAAGCCCCTGCTCCACAGAAGGACCCACCAGGCCTCACTCCCTGACACAGCACACCCTGAGCCAGTCCCCTTTCCTGCTCTCTGAGGTCATTGCTCCTGGTTGATGGGCCTGCCGGGATCTCCTCAGTTCTCAATTATGTCGAAACTCAGGGTCCTCTTGTACCCTGGTGACTGTGGCATCATCACACTCATTGTCTGAAGCCACTATGGGTGGGAGGCCCTCCTGCTGTGCAGAGAGCCCACCGCATTGTCACTGTGTGCAGCGAGCTGGGACTATGACCCCCAAGGCCTGTCACCTTCTTTGAGACTGACCAGTTGTTTGGCGTTGAGTCTTCTGTTCTGTGTCCCGACCATGACTCTGGACAAGATCCAGGAGCAAATTGCAGAAGCAATGGAAGCTGCCAAGAGGACAGGGACCCAGGACTTCACCTCCCCTGCACCTGCTCCTGGGCTGGGTGCTCTGGTCTCTGTCCCCTGAGCGCCCCCTGGTATCCTCAAACCTCTTGCACCCCGGCCCCCTCAGTCCCTCAGCGAGGCTTGTGTCTGGCTCTAGCTGACCTCCCCTCACTGTGTCCCTCACACAGTGTTACAGGGGAAGGTAGGGCCCCTTGTAGTTGTCCCCGAGACCCCTCCCACCACCTTCGCTTTTCTGGATTTGTTCTTCTTGCTCTTCTGGGTGGGTGTTTTCTGGTTCCTCATGTTCCAAATTGCTGATGGGATTCTCAGTGTCCTCTACTGTGCTCTTGATTCCCGTAAATTATTCTTCCTCTCAGCCCTGTGGCCTTCCCTTCTAACTGGTGCTTTATTATGTGACCGATGGTCTCACTAGTTTCCTTAATGGCCTCACTGAGGTCCCGGAGCATCCTTATAACCACTGTTCTGAACTCTCTCCAGGACTTGCTTGGCTCTATCTCATTTAGTTCCTCTTCTGGAGATTTCTTCTGTTCTTTCCTTTGTGACATGTTTCTTTGCCTCCACATTTTGGCTACTTCTGGGTGTTTGTTTCCATGTATTAGGTAGAGGTGCTGTGTCTCCTGGAATTGGTAGAGTGGCTCTGTGCAGTAGGTGTCCTGTAGAACCCAGGGGCCCAGCCTCCCCAGGCACCTGAGCTGGGCCTTCTAGGTGCCCCCCTGTGTGGGCGGTGTGCACTGTCCTGCTCTAGTTGAACCTAGGTTGCTGTTGGTGTCACTGGGAGGAACTGACCCCCAGGCCAACCGGGTGTGAGGACCAGCTGCTGCGCTGGAGACACCCCTATGGAGCAGGATTACTTCAGTGGAGCTTTGGTGTTCACCTAATGGGCTCCTTGAGTGTCACTCGTGGATGTGGCAGGGCTGTAATCCAGCATGGTTGAGTGTGAGCACCAGGTGCACTGTCTCTGGGGCCTCCCGGGAGGTCCAAAGTCAGCCTGTGTCTGTGCCTTGCCCAGGGCCACCCAGCATGAGCGACACAGCAGACCCTATATGGTTGGTGCTTGTGCTGGGCTTGGAGGTGTCCTGTTGAGGCCAAGGTATGAACCAATGCAGCTGCCGCTAGTGTCAGGCCTGGGGCCACTTATCAAGGTGTATGGGGCCTGCTGCTGCTGCTTGTTTGAGAGGTTTAGGAAAGTCCCGAGGATGACGGTAGAAAGGCCACTTGCATAGAAAAGCCCCTGGAAATGCCCTGGATGAGCCTGCAGGTGGGGAGGGGCAGGTTCTACCACCAGTATTACTAATGTGTGAGACCCACTCCAGTCCCTTCCCTGGAGACTGGCGGACCCAGTGCATGTCATAGCTACTGAAGGTGAATCCAGAGGCTGCACAGGAGATTCTCAGAGACCCTCCCAGGCTTCACCACGGCTCCCCCACAACTCCACCAGCTGCACCTCACTCTGGACACCTGCAAACACAAAGACGCCCTGGTCAGGAAACTCTCAGACGTTCCCTGTTTCTCTCACTCATGTCCACTCACACACTCAGTGTCTCTTGTTCTCCATAAATTACCTCTTAAAATAGCAACAAGGAAAACCCAGCTGAGCCCAAGGCCCATGGTGAGTGGTCTGTGTTCAGTCCTGATCAGGGAATGAGAACAGCTGGGGATCCCGGGGCTGGGCTCCTGTCCCAGAGCTGCAGGGTCGGGGCTCGGCTGCTTTTCATGAGCAGAGGGGCCCTATTTGCATGTCCTTCTACCATATGAGCATTTTTGGGCTAGAACATGCAGAAAGGGCAGTGCCTCTGTGCGGTTGAGAGTGTCGTGTGGCTTGGGATGGCCCTGGGAGATTTTAATTAACTAAATAAAGAATTCCAAGGGTTTATTCTTGTCCAACAGACCATATGTGGTACCAGTGAGTTGAGTATCTGGTTGGGCTCCTCCACACTGGCCCCTGCTGCTCCACTAAGCCATCTTCAGGGCAGATAGGGGTCCTTCCAATGAGGGTGCAGAAGCCCATGTATTTAATGAAAGCAAGAATGAAAGTCTGTCTTCTGGTGTTAGCCACACTTCAGGGCTGGAGACAAGCACCTTCTTGGGAAAGAGACCTCAGGCTGCAGGTCTTGGAGAGTGGACTCCGTGTACATGGTGTGTTGGTTTCCCTGGCCCTGAGCATCTCTGGCTTCCTGACCTTCAAGGAGACAAACAAGACTGAGTGTTGATTAGATGCTTTTCTATCCTGGGGACCCAGAGACACTGAGTAGTTAGAGAGATTTATCGAGGTCATAGAGGGGCTGTGGGTTTTCAAGACGCAGAAGGACATTTACAGGGGTGTCTCTCTGCCTAGTTATGAATATCCTTATAGAAAATAATAAAATCAATAATTAGTGAAATAAATTTAAGTCAGGTTACCTATGATCAGTGAGGTTGCTCGAACTTCAGGTTAATTACTCGTCTAGGAGATGGAGGCCTTTGCAGTGTAAATTCAGTCAATGTCATGCTCATAGGAGTTAAGTTGATAACAGCCAGGTGTTGGCCAGTTTGGTTATTACAATTCTGAGTTTATTGTGAAAAGAGGACAGATGTGTCTTTCTATAGTGTTTAGATAACTGTTTTGTTGAATCTACATGTAATAAAAATATTCTCAGTGGGGCTGGTGTGGCTCAGGTGTTGAGTGTCCATCTATGAACCGGGAGTTCATGGTTTGATTCTTGACGGGACCACATGTCCGGTTAGCAGACTCGATTCCCAGTAGGGGGCGCCTATGGGGCAGCCCTTCAGTGACTCTCTCTCATCGTTGATGTTTCTTTCTCTCTCTCCCTCTCCCTTTCTCCCTCTGAAATGAATAAAAATATGTTAAAATATATTTTCAAAGCATGGACATAAAACCTAAAGTTTAGACATGTCCCTAACCCACCTCCTCATGTGGGACATGAGCTCAGTGTATCCTCAGCACCCAGGGTTCATGAGAGCCCATTTTCCTCCAAGGCCCACAGAGGTCTAGAAACCCCTCCATCCAGCATCCTGTCGGGTCCTTTCCAGCATGAGCACTATGGACCTGCTGTTCAGAGGACATCCCCTAGGTTCACTGGCCATAGAAGCCCTCCCATGGGTCCTCATGTCAGGAATGAGACATCAGCCTCTTGGGGAGTAGTGATAACAGACACTGTTTAATAGCAATAGCACACCCATGAGCAAGAGAGTCACCGGAGGAACCACGGTGATGCTGTGTCTGTAAGAGAGACGATCATTTCATTGTGCAGGGCCCCTGTCTCTGGCCATCATCTTCATCATCACCATCGTCATCATCACCATCATCACCATCACCATCATCACCACATGTTTTCTGGGTCTTAAAGGGCATAAGTACTCAGGCCCTATTTCTTGATGGGTGATGCTGACATGTCAGGGTTCACCCCTCTTCCATGTCCTGCACACGTGTGAAATATGAAGAGAAAGTGGGGGGACCCCTTGTGTCCTGCAAGAGGGGCATTGAAACCCCACACACGCACCTTGTGTATAGGACCCACTTGGTCTTCACTCCTGATCCACAGGGAAACCTGAAGCAGTGTCATCACCTGGCAGATCCAAACATTTCCTGCTGAACAGCCCGTATTGTCTCAACAGCACCCCCATGAACTGATACACCTTTGACACCTCGCTCTGTGTGTGTGACATCATCAGCCTAGACAACCATTCCCCAGGAGGGTGGGTTCCTCTGCCTCTGCTTGGTGTCACCTTCTCTTGGTGGTGTGAGCATGATGCCAAGTCAATGGCAGTCACCTCCACTGCCTGTCTTCTCTAGCTTTGGGGTCACATCCCTCGGTGCCCTTTATCCAGCACCCAGGTTTCCTGCTCCTGTCTGGTTGGGACCCTGAGCTGTGTGGAGTTGAGTTGTGGGGTGCAGTCAGCAGAGCCTCCTGTTAGATTTAGGTGACGTGGGTAGAAGATTTGATGATTAATTGTCATTTGGACACAAGAGTGTCTGAGACTCTGCCTGTTTCCCCTGAGAAACTTGTTTCTCTTTACTGCAGATTTCACAGCAGTCTGGGCTCACACAGCCTTCCCCTCACTGTGTCCCTCCCACAGTAATGCCCGGCTGGGTCACTCGCCTTCAGCCTGCTCCACTGCATGTGCCTGGTGCTGATGGAGTTGTCTGTGGAGATGCTGACCTGGCCTTGGACTGACGGGCTGTATCTTGTGTCCGAGTCACCAGCACAGATCATTCCCATCCCCGCGACTCGGCTGTTTTTTATGAGCAGAGGGGGCCCTATTTGCATGTCCTCCTAGTATATAGAGAGCTCAGGGGTGACCCTACAGATAATTCAGTAACTCAGTGCAGGTGACAAGTTTCTAGGGCATTTGGTTGCCCTGGTAGCTTTTCACCCACTAAATACAGAATTATAGGAGGTTTGGGGTTTGTTGATGAGACCACGTCTGGTAACAGTGACCCAGCGTCAAGCCTCTGATCCTCCCACTGGCTCCCATTGCTTTCCTGAAACTACTCCTGACACAGCTGCCCCTGCCCCGTGAGGGAGCAGAATTCCTTGTATGTGTTGAGAGCCTCAATGAACACCTGTATTCCAGTGTTACCCACACTTCAGGGCTGTATCCAGCTGTGGCCTCAGAGTCCGCACGACAATGGAGAAGGTTTTGCATCACCTGTGAGGTGTTCCTAGGTTAGCTAAGGTGAGTCCGTTCACTGAGATCTGGGAGGTACAACTGAAGTGTCTGTTGGGCCCAGAAGACTATCAAGTGACTCAAGAGATCTGAGTGATGGGGAGAATCTGAGTGACACAGGATGACAGGACCCATGGTCTTGATACCATTGGGCACCTCCTGTCCCTCAACAATCCCCAAGTTCCCTGGCCTTAGAAGCCCTCCCCTGGGATCTAATGTCAGGATACAGACAACATCCTATTGGGGAGTAGTTGTAACAGACACTCGCCAGTAGCCATAGCACACCCATGAGTAACAGGGTCCATGCTGGTGAGGAGTGACCTCTCCCTCTCCCTGAGTGGCAGGGCCTGAATTAGGTGGCTTCCCTTTCAATCACTGGAGGCAAGCCCATAGTGGGGCCATGGTGACAGGTGGGTGTCCTGTCAGATCCGCATCAGCTCAGGTCCTAGAGAGAGGATCTAGGTCAGCCTCTGGGGCCCAATCTCAGGAAGTGCAGATATGAAGGGAGATGGCACTGCAGACACTACAGCAGCATTGGATGGACCAGTGAGTGATGGTCACTGAGCTCTGACCTCCTGACCTGGCAGAGCAGTCTTCCTTGCCTGGGGTTTCAGGCTCACTCTGAAGATTAATGCATTAAATTGGACTTCATAATGTTAATTATTTGAGAGTATAGCCAGTATGTTTAATTAGATTCTGCTCCTAGAAAATTTAGCATGAAATATACTCAAATCGAAATGATCACAGAAAAGGGCATGATAGAGACGCACAGGGGAGGTTCTTGAGAGAGCTACCAGAAGGAATTAAGTCCAGTGGTTGCACGTGGCCAGTGGGGACAGGGCTGTCAGGAGGCTGTGCAGAGGGAGACAGAGCAGAGGTGGAACCATCTCTGGTGACCTGAGATTTGGTGTCTAAAGGGACCTGGAGTGAGACTGAACATGTTCGTCTGAGACGATTTCCTGAGACCCAGAGTCACCCTCTCAGGTGGGAGAACTGGACTCTGCTCAACTGAAACACACCCTCCCTGCTTCCTGCAGCTTCTGAAGTGCCCTCTGAGCCGATGACATTTCCATCTGTTGATGTTTCCATGGAAGTGTTTCCAACACGAAGCCTCCTGTCCATTTTTCTGTGGGTCCATCCAGAAATTCTGGGCTCACAGATATTCACTGTATCTCTAGGCTGTGGTCACCATACACGTAGGTGTCTTTGGACTGACTGGCTAATCCAAGATGTTCAAGGACGGTGGTCTCCAACAGTCACCCATTGGCGATCCATCAGAGTGATGTGCATCTGCTAGGACCACCCGGATAATGGGGACACAAGTGTTCTCTTCGTGAGTCAGCGAGCTGCATAATTCATTAGGGTCCCATTAGTGAATCTTTTATTTCTTACAGGGAATAGGGAAAACCCCTCCCTGGAGGAGCCATGGTGGTGCTGTGTCTGTGAGAGGGGCCAGCACTTGATTGACCAGGGCCCCTGTCTCTGTCCATCATCATCACCATCATCACCATCATCACCATCACCACCATCACCACCGTCATCACCGTCATCACCATCATCACCATCACCACCATCACCACCATCATCACCATCATCTCCGTCATCACCGTCATCACCATCACCACCATCACCACCATCATCATCACTATCATCACCATCACCACCATCACCATCATCACCATCGTCATCACCATTATCACCATCATCACCGTCATCACCGTCATCAACCATCATTATCATCATCATCATCATCACCATCATCATTTGCTTATTTATTATCATTTTTCTCATTTTTTAAGGCATATTGTACACACATAATGAGCCTTTATCTCTATTTCTGCTCATTTTTATAATCGTTCAGTGAAATTAGTAGCCAGACTCTATTTTCCTTCTCATGTGACTGATGGCTCATTCCTGCCTCTTCCCCGTCTGCCCCACTCGGGAATCTGATAGGAAAGGTGGGGGTCTCCTCTAGTTGTCCTGGGGAGATTGAAACCTCACCAGCCCCAGTCAGCAGAATGCCTCCCTCCCCACCACCTCGCCAAGATCAAAGCCCTGAGCCAGTCTCCTCTCTTGGCTCCACAGAGCCCCTCTGACTTGCTGAAAGGCCTTCCCTGTGCTTCCCAGAGATTTCAACTCTGTACGTGATAAACTTCCTGTCCCTTGGTTGTGGGTTTGTCCACAGCCTATACAACTGTGCAAAGCCATCCTGAGTCATTGTCTCTTCCTAGTGTCACCTACTCTTGGTGCTGTGAGCATGACCACAGGTCAATGACTGTCACCACGTGGGTCTTTCCTCTCTAGCTTTGGGGTCACATGTCTCAGGTGTCAAACCCCCACCTGTCCTACTGCTGCCTGGATGGGACCCTGAGCTGTGAGGGGCTGAGCTGCTCTGTGGAGTCAGCAGAGCCTCGTGTTAGATTTAGGTGACGGTGGACAGAAGATTTCACGATTAGCTGTCATTTGGGGAAAAGTGTGTCTGAAAAATACTTTATGCATGTTGTCCATGTGAGAAAGTTTTCTCTGGTTACAACAGACTTTTCTAAATATCAGACCTCAGAGGAAAGCGCAGAATCAGGAATCCAGAGACGTTCCCTGAGGGAAACTGTTTTCTGAAGAGGAAACCAGCCAGGAAACAGCCCAAACCGCCCACTGCACCTGCTCCTGGGAGGGTCCTTGTGTTCAGGGCCCCTGAGCTCTCTGGTGGCTTCAGCCCCTCCTGCAGGGAGGTTTGAGTCTGGCTCACAATGAAGTCCCCTCACTGTGTGTCTTTCGCACAGAAATACACGGCCGAGTCCTCAGATTTCAGGCTGTTCATTTGCAGATACAGCGTGTTCTTGGCGTTGTCTCTGGAGATGGTGAATCGGCCCTTCACAGAGGCTGCATAGTATGTGCTACCTCCATCATACCTTATTACTGCCACCCACTCCAGCCCCTTTCCTGGAGCCTGGCGGACCCAGTTCATTCCAAAGCTACTGAAGGCGAATCCAGAGGCGGCACAGGAGAGTCTCAGAGACCCTCCAGGCTTCACCATGGCTCCCCCAGACTCCACCAGCTGCACCTCACCCTGGACTCCTGCAAACACAAAGACGTCCTGGTCAGGAAACTCTCACACGTCCACTGTTTCTCTCACTCATGTCCACTCACACACTCAGTGCCTCTTGTTCTCCATAAATTACCTCTTAAAATAGCAACAAGGAAAACCCAGCTGAGCCCAAGGCCCATGTTGAGTGGTCTGTGTTCAGTCCTGATCAGGGAATGAGAACAGCTGGGGATCCCGGGGCTGGGCTCCTGTCCCAGAGCTGCAGGGTCAGGGCTGGGCTGGTTTTTATGAGCAGAGGGGGCCCTATTTGCATGTCCTCCTACTATATAGAGAGCTCAGGGGTGAACCTACAGATATGTCAGTAACTCAGTGAAGGTGAGAGGTTCCTTGTGCATTGGGTTGCCCTGGTAGCTTTTCACCCACTAAATACAGAATTATAGGAGGCTTGGGGTTTGTTGATGAGACCACATCTGGTAACAGTGACCCAACCTCAAGGCTCTGATCCTCCCACTGGCTCCCATTGCTCCACTGAAACAACTCCTGGACAGAGCTGCACCTCCCCCGTGAGGCTGCAGAACCCCTTGTATGTAATTAGAGCCTCAATTAACCCCTGTAAACCAGTGTTACCCACACTTCAAGGCTGTATCCATCTGTGGCCTCAGAGCCCTCACTGCCATGGAGAAGGTTGTGTNTTACTTCAGGGTTGTATCCATCTGTGGCCTCAGAGCCCTCACTGCCATGGAGAAGGTTGTGTATCACCTGTGAGGTGGTCCTAGGTCAGCTAAGGTGAGTCAGGTTCACTGAGATCTGGGAGGTACAACTGAAGTCTCTGTTGGACTCAGAAGACTATGAGGTGACACAATAAATCTGAGTGATGAGCGGACCCTGAGTGACACAGGATGACAGGACCCGTGCTCTTGATACCATTGTCCACCTCCTGTCCTTCAACAATCCCCAAGTTGACTGGCCTTAGAAGCCCTNTCCCAAGTTGACTGCCCTTAGAAGCCCTCCCCTGGGATCTCATGTCAGGAATCAGACAACATCCTNCCCCAAGTTGACTGGCCTTAGAAGCCCTCCCCTGGGATCTCATGTCAGGAATCAGACAACATCCTACTGGGGAGTAGTTATAACAGACACTAGCCAGTAGCAATAGCACACCCATGATTAACAGGGTCCGTGCTGGTCAGGAGTGACCTCTCCCTCTCCCTGGGAGGCAGGGCCTGAATTAGGTGGCTTCCCTTTCAATGGCTGGAGGGGAGCCCATGGTGGGGCCAAGGTGACAGGTGGGTGTCCTGTCAGATCCTGTCAACTGAGGTCCTGAAGGGAGGATCTTGGTGAGCCTCTGGGACCAACCTCAGGAAGTCCAGACATGAACAGAGATGGCACTGGAGACACCAGAGCAGCATTGGATGGACCACCTCAGGTCTCTGAGCTTTGACCTCCAGACCTCTGACCCGGCAGAGTANACCACCTCAGGTCTCTGAGCTTTGACCTCCTGACCTCTGACCCGGCAGACTAGCTTTCCTTGCTTGGGGCTGCAGGCTCAGTCTGAATATTAATGCATTANCTCTGACCCGGCAGAGTAGCTTTCCTTGCTTGGGGCTGCAGGCTCAGTCTGAATATTAATGCATTAGATTGGACTTTACAATGCTAATTACTTGAGAGTTTAGCCAGTATGTTTCATTAGATTAGGCTCCTAGAAAATTTAACATGAAATATAATCCAATAGAAATGATCACAGAAAAGGGAGTGATAGAGACGCACAGGGGTGGTTCCTGAGAGAGCTACTGGAAGGAATTACATCCAGAGATTGCACGTGGTCAGTGGGGACAAGGCTGTCAGGATGCTGTGCAGAGGGAGACAGAGCAGAGGTGGACCCATCTCTGGTGACCTGAGATTTGGTCTCTAATGGGACCTGGAGCCTTTTTGGCCCTGTGTACAGCAGAGCTCGTTAAACAGAATCTAGAGACCTTGCCATGAGGGAGAGGGTTTGCGAGGGCTTCACAGGTCGTCGGCCTGACTTTTGCAGCTGCACCCCGGACAAGACGCCTTGGAACTAAGAACATTGGACCTTGTCAATCATGAGCATTTCCAACCACCCAGAGTCTCCTGTCTGATGTCTGAGACCCTCACCTTGGGGGCTGTCACCAGGCACAGGAGGAGACCCAGCAGGTTCATCTTCTTCTAGACCAAGGCCCTGCCTTCCCCAGAGACCTCAGCCCTGTGTGAGGAGAGAGCTGTCAGCCCCACAGCCCAGGAGGGATTTACCCTGGAGCCTGAAGGGATATTTGCATGTGGGGCAGCCTTTTCCTTATAAGTTTGGGGAGGGGGGAGTGAGGACACTGCCCCATGTCCTTTTGGTCCTGAGAACATTTCTTCCTCTCGACCCAATGCCATTGGTCAGTTATGGGAGAGTCCTTGGGTTATGAAGCTGTGTGGCTCCAGGTGAATGGATGGCCCCATCTTTCAAAGTTTAAAATTAGATGCTGGACTAGATGAATGGATCACACTCCTTTATTCTCACAGATCGTTTTGTTAAAAATATGGATGGTCCAAAGACACCCATTAAGTAGGCAGCCTTGCCATATTGCATAATCATAATTTCATATAAAATAATATTTTAATATCAGTTTTGATGTAAAAATAATTGCAAAGTAAAGAACAGACTTTCCTTGACCTGGCTGACATCTCAGGTGACAGTGCAGCTTCCGCCTCTGTCTCAGTCCAGGGAACAGGCCACGCTGGTCAGGACCTGCCTCCCATGAGTCCAGAGCAGGCCATGCAGCAGAGGCAGGGCTCAGACTCTCCTTTCCCTCCTCCCTTCTCACNGTGAGTCCAAAGCAGGCCATGCAGCAGAGGCAGGTCTCAGACTCTCCTTTCCCTCCTCTCTTCTCACCTCTCCCAGGGCAGTGCAGCCCCGCCCCACAGGTGATTCTCAGGAAGGTCTCCCAGGTCCTTGGCCACAAAGAGGCTCTGATTCTCTGGACTCCTTTCCCAGAAAGACAGGGGCACTTACTCTGCACCAACCTGGGCTCTGAGGTGGGTGTGGAGCACGTGACCTGCTCCTGGTCACAGAGAGTCATTGTGGAACCTGCCACCTTGGCCTTCACCTGAGACCCCGGGAGGAAGGTATGTGGAGGCTGATTTCCTGGGAAGGACTGTGAGCTCATGATGGCTCAGAATACAGATGGAGGGAAGGTCAAGAGCAGAGTGATTGCCTTTTCCTAAATCACTGAAGTGAGAGATTCATCTACTGAAGGAGATGTGAGGGGAGACAGCTTTGCACCTCNGGGAGAGATTCATCTACTGAAGGAGATGTGAGGGGAGACAGCTTTGCACCTCCTGGGAGAGACCTGATCCTTGGTGTTAAACACAAGGTGGTGGTGAAATTCCAGAGTCGTTCCTGAGCTCACACCTTACAGCTAAGGGACGATTTCGGTCCACACCTCTGAGGGCTGCTCCAGGCAGGACGTCTCAGTGGGACACAGAAGCATGAACCATAGAGACACAGGCAGAGGCCCCGGGCCATGACCTTCAGGGGTCGGTGCTGACTGTGTAGCAGCTGCACTGCCTCATGTGCTGTGTTTCTCCTCTGGACCCTGATGGGAACCAGTTTCCTACCCTGGGGATGGAGAAGTAGCTGCGTCATGACAGGTGTGTTTGGGTGATGATGTGGGTAATGGTTTGTGAGCAATGAGAATGTTGTTGCTGGAAACCCTGCTGTCTGCATGGGACCCGGGGAGCACTGTCTCCATGTCCCCACATGATGGGAGGGAACTGGAACAGGGGCCTGACTCAGGGCAACACTGGGGAAGCCTCCGGGGATCACGAATGGGGGATGTAACCCAGACTGAGGACACACCACCCAGGGTTCCTGCTCCATTCGGCTCTGACTCTCCTTGTTGTGTGATGGGTTCAAGTTTTCTCTCCTCACTTTCCTCTGAAATAGCCCCACACGTTCCCTAGAGTCATGAGACACTGTGGGGAGTGTGCAGGGCACCAGCCCCGTGTGTGCTGACCTCCTACCTCCCATCTCTCCTGGGCTCACTCTCTAGTTCTGTGAATCTCCTGGTGCCGTCTCCAGGGTTTTCTATATAGAAGATCATGACGTCTGCATACAGATGGGAAGAGATATATGTGTCCTGTTTCTTCTGATTTAGACACATTTTATTACTTTTTCTTTCCTAATTATTCTGAGAAGGGTGTTCAGTTCTTTGCAATAAAAGTAGTGACAGGGGTGCCCAGATCTTGGACCCGATGTTAGAATTGCTTTGAAGTTTTCTCAGTGTAGCATAATGCCAACTGTTTTCTTCTCAAATGTACTGAGTGCTACATAGAGGTAATCACTTCAAAGCCTAATTTATTCAGAATTTTTATCATAAAGTGGCTTTTGCATTTTCAAATTGCTTTTATTCTGTATCTACGTAAATGATGCCATAGTTCTATTCTACGTTCTGTGGATGAGTTGTATCACATTTACTGATTTACCCACATGGAACCATCCTTGCATTCCAGGGTGGTAATCGACTTGATCATGGAAAATGATTCTCTCAATGTCCTGTTGGGTTTCCTCGTGTACTGCTGACTTTGGAGCTGGGTGAGGGGAGGATGCTGGACTTGTTTTGATTCACACGACAGAAATATGCCTGATTCTCATGGACAGAGTGTTACTGGACATATGGGTTTAAAGCCTCTCCCAGTGAAGACCCAGGAGGAAGCCCAGGGCAGGAAGGAGACAGCTTATATCATCCCAGGATATCCCTGAGACATTGTGAACAGGAGCTACTTAGAAATAGAGACGTTACCGATGCTGCAGGCAGGGGTCACGAGACATAGGAACCTGTCATTGCAAACTGGTGGGAAGGGGATCCCCTGTTAACTACACGCACATCCCCCAGTGTCTCTGTTATGTAGGTAACAACTCCACAGGTCCAGGGATTAGCACTTGGGCACTTTGGGGTCATTGCTCTCGTGTTCTCTTCATGGGTGACCCAGGTGCATAATTCATTGGGTGCAATTTATGAATCTCTCAACTCTTACAGAGAAGAAGGGACACCCGTCCCTGGAGGAGCCACGGTGATGGTGTGTCTGTAAGAGCGGCCTTCATTCTTTTGACCAGAGCCCCTGTCTCAACCCATCACCATCATCACCATCATCATCATCATCACCATCATCACCAAGATCATCTGCTTATTTATGATCATGTTTCTCATGTTCTGTAGACCTTCTTTTGTACACACATAATGAGCCTATATCTCAATTTCTGCTCATATTTTATAATCGTTCAGTGAAATTTGGAGACAGTTTCTATTTTGTCTGTCCTGTGACTGCTGACAACTGACGGCTCATTCCTGCCTCTTGCCCGTCTGCCACACTAGGGAATCTCATGGGAAAGTTGGCGTCTTCTCTGTAGATATCCTGGGGAGATTGAAACCACACCAGCCCCTGGGAGCAGAATTCCTCCCTCCCCACCACCTCACCAAGATCAAAGCCCTGAGCCAGTCTCCTCTTCTGGTTCCATGAGAGCCCCTCTGACTTGCTGAAGGGCCTTCCCTGTGCTTCCCAGAGATTTCAACTCTGTACGTGATAAACATCCTGTCCCTTGGTTGTGGGTTTGTCTGCAGCCTGGACAGCTGCACAGAGCCGATGTGACTCCCTCTGTCTATGCCTGGTGTCACCTACACTTGGTGCTGTGAACATGACGACAGGTCAATGACTCACCACCTGGGTCTTTCTTCACTAACTTTGGGGTCACATGTCTCAGGCGCCTGCTGTGCACCCCGCACGTGTTCTGCTGCTGCCTGGCTGGGACCCTGAGCTGTGAGGGGCTGAGCTGCACTGTGGGGTCAGTAGAGCCCCCAGTTAGATTTAGGTTAGTGTTGGACAGAAAAATTGATGATTAATTGTCATTTGAGTCCAATAGTGTCTGAAAGAGACTCTCTGCCTGTTGTCCACGTATGAAAGTTTTCTCTGGTTACAACAGACTCTTATAACAGAGAGACCTCAGAGGAAAGGGCAGAATCAGGAATCCACAGAGGTTCCTGAGGGAAACTGACAGGAAGAGGAAACCAGCCAGGAAATAACCCAAACCGCCCACTGCACCTGCTCCTGGAGGGTCCTTGTGCTCAGGGACCCTGAGGAGCCGTGGTGGCCACAGCCCCTCCTGCAGGGAGGTTTGTGCCAGGCTCACACTGACCTCCCCTCACTGTGTGTCTCGCACAGAAATACACGGCCGTGTCCTCGGTGCTCAGTCGGCTCAGCTCCATGAAGGCTGTGCTGGTCGATGTGTCTCTGGTCATGGAGACTCTGCCCTGGAACTTCTGGGCGTAGTCTGTATCGCCATCGTTAGGGTAAATCCACCCCATCCACTCCAGCCCCTGTCCTGGGGCCTGTCGCACCCAGTGCATATAGTAGCTGGTGAAGGTGTACCCAGAAGCCTTGCAGGAGACCTTCACTGAGGCCCCAGGCTTCCTCACCTCAGCCCCAGGCTGTACCAGCTGCACCTGGGAGTGGACACCTGCNCAGGCTTCCTCACCTCAGCCCCAGGCTGTACCAGCTGCACCTGGGAATGGACACCTGCCGGGAAGACACAGGAGTGAGAGGAAATCCCCCTTGACTGTCCCTGGTCCCCCTCCACCTAGGGCCTGGGGGCCCTTACCTGTAGCCACGGCCACCAGGAGCAGGGTTGTCCAGGTCCAGTCCATGGTGCGGGGCTGTGCTGGGCTCTGCTGGAGGGGAGGGTGAGCTGTGGGGATGTGCTCAGGGCACAGACTCGTCCACATAAACCCAGTCTCCCTCCGCTCATTTGCATATTCATGAGGCAGAGCATGTCATAGCTGNCCACATAAACCCAGCCTTCCTCCCCTCATTTGCATATTCATGAGGCAGAGCATGTCATAGCTGAGGGCTGGACCCCACCTGAGAGAAGACGGAGACACGGTGACCATGGCCCGTGGTAGCCTGAGGGCCCAGGTCCTACTCCTTGTTGGAGGGTCCGTGTCCCTGCCAGGTNCGGAGGGTCCTTGTCCCTGCAAGTCCCTGAGCTCCGGGCAGACACAGCGCCTCCTGCTGAGCAACAACCCTCAGGACCTGCTCCTGTTTGTGAGCCCACCTTGGGTGACACGGGGACCTCCTGGACCAGCTGTGGGCTTTACACCTGGATGTCTTATTCCTGGATCAGTGTTTCCAAAATGCTGCCCCTAGTGAGTCACTAAGCCCCTCCCTGTGCCAGTCCCTACAATTCAGATGAGCAGAAGCCACAGGTCCACGAGCTTTGTGGGTGGTTCTTAGGGCTCATCAGTGGACAGACCTGCTCCTGGGAAACACGATATTTACGGGCAAATCATCAGTCCCTGCCCATCTGTCAGGCTGTATTGATATTTCCCAGGAAGACCAGGCCCTCGGAGGAAACCCCTGCCCAGCTGCCCTGCACCTGCTCCTGGGGCAGCAGCCCCGGGCTCCTGGGTCCTGAGCGCCCCCTGCTGCCCAGCCCATGCTCTGAGGGGGGTCCTGCTGGGCTCCCAGGGCACTGACCTCTCAGCATCTCTAGTCCAGGAGTGAAGGCTGCGCCCGACTCAGAATGTTCTCTCGGGGACCCCACATGCTTTTGACATCTCTGGACAGAGGGACCTGGCCTCCCGGATCCCAATGGCTCTGCCTGGAGAACCCAAGACAGGGCTTTATGGAGCCAACAGGGACCCCTCCCTGGACCTGCCCGATGCACGGACACAGCCGACCCTCCTCTGAGTCCAGAAGCTGTCGGGGGCTCTGGGGCCTCTTATGTCCTCAGGTTCCTCTGGCTGAAGGTCCCATCTAAATATCCCCGAGTGTGGCTCAAATTTCACTGCTGTGATTCTATTATTCAATAAATTAGACAGACACTCTGTGGAGGATTTTCACCATAATGACCCTAAATGTCCCTTCTCCCCTGTACCCAGCACATGGGCGGGGACCCCACACTGACCCTGACCTAGTGTGTGACCAGCTTCCTCAAAGAGAGGANACCCCACTCTGACCCTGACCTAGTGTGTGACCAGCTTCCTCAAAGAGAGGAAAGCAAACACCCTGGACGTGAAGACTGGAGAGAGCCCGCCCTGTGGTTTCCTGTTCTCCCAGCACCTGGGACCTGCAGACGCCACAGGAGAAGGGTCCTGTCTGGTCCTGGGAGGGTCAGACCCAGGGGCCCATGTCCAGTCCCTGCAGCCACACTGACCCGCCATGTGGGGAGGGTCACACAGGTCTACACCCTCTGGTGCCCATTGTGAGAGCACAGCCCTGAGCCCTGAGGGCAGGACCATGGAGGACACTGGACAGGGGTCCTCTCAGGAGCAAAACAGGTGTCGATGCAAGAACNGCAGTCCCTGCAGCCACACTGACCTGCCATGTGGGGAGGGTCACACAGGTCTACACCCTCTGGTGCCCATTGTGAGAGCACAGCCCTGAGCCCTGAGGGCAGGACCATGGAGGACACTGGACAGGGGTCCTCTCAGGAGCAAAACAGGTGTCGATGCAAGAACAGGGCCCTGAGAGTGGGCCTCGGTCATCACTGTCCCTGTGGAGCAGCATCAGGGTTGTCTCCACAGTGTCTCCTGATGTTCTGACTGCCTCCCTTTTGTCCTGATCACCCCCTGGTTGTCCCTGGTGTCCCCCTGTTGTCTTGAGGGGACCCTGAAGGTATCGATGTCCTCTGGTGAATCCTGAGTGCCCCACGGATTTTGTGAGAAGCACCTGAATGACCTGAGCACCCCCTGATGTCCTGGGGGCCCCTGGAAAACCCCACCCCAGACGCAGAAATGGACAAAGCTGTCAACAGGCTCATGAGTCCACCTGAATCCTCAGGAATCCACGTCGAAAACCCAAGAGGAAACCTCCTCACTCCTGGTAGGACGGCTACTACGTGAGAAACAAACCAGAGAAAGCAGGTCCCGTGCTGGGGAGCGAGGGGAGGAAGGAGCCCTTGCACCCTCCTGATGGGAAGGTGACGTCCTTCAGCTGCATGGGAAACGGCACGTTGGTCCCTCCAGAAATGGAAGGAGAAGCCTGTTCGACTGAGCAACCAGCCCTGGTGTCCCTGCAAGTGACCAAGACGGAGTGTGAAGAGGTGCTGCCCTGCCCACTCACTGGGCAGGAATCAGTCGCCCAGACGGGAAGCCACCCAACGTCCATCACGGATGAAGGACAACCGAGTCCTAAGGCAGGACTTTGGGGTGTTTGTAGCTTCTAACACGAAGATGTGAGTAATATTTTGATATATTTTTGTGTGAGAAGAATTCATTGTTCTGGAGGAAACACTTCTGGTGGGACGACTGAGGGGCATGTGAAGGACACGTTTAATTTCTAAGAAGCTGCGACTCGGGATGTGAGCAGAGAGAACAGGACCTGCAGGGGCTGGAGCGGGAGGGTCCCCGTCACGGCGGATGTGTCCCCTGAAACAGCAAGGTCACCTGCTCGCCTGTCGTCTGCAGGGAGAACATGAGGAATCAGAGCCCCAGGGGAAGAGCAGGACCCGGCCTGGGTGCAGCTGAGGGACCTGAGGGGAAATCCCTGCTCCCTACAGGCAGCCCCTCCGCCCTCCCTCTGCCCCTGCTCCTGGGCTGTTCTCTGGTCAGTGTGTCCTGAGGGCCCTGGTGGCCGCAGCCCCTCCTGCAGGGAGGTTGGTGTGTGGCTCACACGGACCACCCCTCACTGTGTCCCTCACACAGTAATACATGGCCGAGTCCTCAGATTTCATGTTGGTCATTTTAAGAGAGACTGTGCCTGTAGGGTTGTCCCTGGAGATTGTGAGTCTTCCTTGGACTGAGGGTGGAAACCACTGGGGTGTTCCACTGGGTTGACTCACTCCTGCCACCCACTCCAGCCCCTTCCCTGGAGCCTGGCAGACCCAGTTCATGCTGTAGTTTTTGAAGGTGAATTCAGAGGCTTTGCAGGAGAGGCTCAGAGACCCCCTGGGCTGCACCAAGCCTCCCCCAGACTCCACCAGCTGGACCTGGCACAGGCCACCTGCAAACACAGAGACACAGACTGAGAACTGCCCGTGTGGCCCAGTCCCCCTGAGCCTCCTGCACAGGGACACACCTTGGACAGTGATGAGAAGGGCAGCCCAGCTGAGTGCAGACCCCATGGTGTGGACACGGAGGAGGTTCTCACAGGTGAGGGCTCCTGTCCAGGACCTGCAGGTACAGGAGCTGGGCAGCTTTTCCTGGGCAGGGCAGGGGCCACATTTGCATGTCTTTCCCTGGGACCTGTCTGAGCTGCCAGCAGGGCTCCTCCCTCCCCATTTAAATTTGGGGATCGCAGGTGGACAACGATGCCTGGGCCCGGGCTCAGGGGCACAGGGCTGGTCTGATCTTTCTAGTCGCTTGTCTGTGATTCCTGAGAGACACACTCCACGAGCATGGAAGGTGGGATTTTAAGGTTCTCCAGTGAAGGTTGCACCTAAAATCCCCCAGGAGACGTCCTGGGACAGGTCTGTGGGGATGTCAGTGCCCCCTCGTGGCCGCTGTGAGCCCCAAGTCTGACGCTCTGGTGTCTGAACCAGCTTCCTGAGACAAGGCAGGTGTGTCTGCCACAGGGATGTCATTCCTGGCGGTCTGACACGGTGGCAGCCCCAGTCCTGCCTCCTGCACACTGGAGATTCTCTGCAAGGACAGGCTGGCCTCAGGGCTCCCACCTGGGGTCAGGAGGAGCATAACCATCCTCAGTGCCAGGGCCCTAGAGCCAGGTCCTCAGCCTGCAGGCAGGAGGAGCCTTCCCCCGACCTCTTTTCTCAGTCTAGTGTTGTCAGTGATGTTGGGGTTCAGAGGGAGGTTACTGACCATGGTTCCCAGCTTAGATGTTCCCACAAGAAAGGGACCTTCAACCCTGACAGGAGACCCTCCCTCCCAGCCTCCCCCTGTCCTTTCCCTGAGGACGGTCACTGTGCTCAGAGGTGCTGGGCTCTCCCCAGAACATTCCTGTCCTTAATGTAATGAACACATTCTCCCATCCGACACATACTATGGAAATGCACTCTCTGCGCAGGCTTGTCATTTAATCCCCTTGATGGGACACTTGGTGTCACAAATGTTTTTACTTTTATTCAAGTTCAATTCATCACTATTTTCTTCCATGGGTCATATTTTGGGTGTTTTTACAGCAAACACCCGAGAAAGTGCTGAGTCCCACTGTCCAGGCTGATTTTCTGCAGGAGCCACAGGGACTGGAGCAAGTTCTGGGACCAGAGTGGAAGCTGCTGGGAAACGTCCCATAGATCTAGATCTGACTTTGGAGCTGGGTGAGGGGAGGATGCTGGACTTGTTTTGATCACATGACAGAAATATGCCTGATTCTCATGGACAGAGTGTTACTGGACATATGGGTTTAGAGCCTCTTCCAGTGAAGACCCAGAAGGAAGCCCAGGGTAGGATGGAGACAGCTTATATCATCCCAGGAAATCCCTGAGTAATTCTGAACAGGAGCTGCTTAGAAATAGAGACATTACCGATGCTGCAGGCAGGGATCCAGAGACATAAGGAACCTGTCATTGCAAACTGGTGGGAAGGGGATCACCTGTTACCTACAAGCACATCCTCACAGTGTCTCTGTCTACAACGTGACAACTCCACAGGACTAGAAGATTTGCACTTGGACTCCGTGTGTTTATTACTCACATGATCTTTCATGGATTATCCAGCTGCATAATTCAATGGGGTCCCATAAATGAATCTCTCAACTCTTACAAGAAAGAGAGGACACCTCTCCCAGGAGGAGCCATGGTGATGGTTTGTTTTTATGAGAGGCCATCATTTCATTGACCAGGGCCCCTGCCTCAGTCCATCACCACCGTCATCATCACCATCATCACCATCATCACCACTTGCTTTCTGGGTGTTAAGGGGCACAAGTAGTCAGGCCCTATCTCTTGATGGGTGATGCTGACATGTCAGGGTTCATCCCTCTCCCTTCTCCTGCATACGTGTGAAATGTGAAGAGAAAGTGGGGAGGCCCCTTGAGTCCTGCAGGTGGGACCTTGAAACCACACAAGTCCCTCCTGTGAGCAGGACCCTCGCTGTCCCCACTCCTGACCCACATTGAAAACCTGAACCAGTGTCCTCCCCTGGCCGATCCAACCATTTCCGACCTGCTGAACAGCCTGTACCCTCTCAGCAGCACCCCCATGAACTGACAGACCTTTGACTCATCCCTCTGTGTGTGTGACGTCATCAGCCTAGACAGCCATTCCCCAGGAGGGTGGGTCCCTCTGCCTCTGCCTGGTGTCACCTACTCTTGGTGGTGTGAGCATGATGCCAAGTCATTGACCGTCACCTCCACAGTCTGTCTTCTCTAGCTTTGGGGTCACATGCCACTGGTGCCTGCTGTCCGGCACCCACATGTCCAGCTGGTGGCTGAGACCCTGAGGTGTGCAGAGCTGAGCTGCACTGGGGAGTCAGCAGAGCCCCCTGTTGGATTTAGGTGACGGTTGTTCAGAAGATTTGATGACTAATTGTCTTTTGGAGAAAAGAGTGTCTGAAAGAGACTCTCTGCCTGTTGTCCATGTGAGAAAGTCGTCTCTGTGTACAGGAGACTTTTCTAAGAGGAAAGTGCAGAATCAGGAATCCACAGAGGTTCCTGAGGGAAACTGTGACCTGAAGAGGAAACCACCCAGGAAACAGCCCAAACCGCCCACTGCACCTGCTCCTGGAGGGTCCTTGTGTTCAGGGACCCTGAGCACCCTTGTGGCCGCAGCCCCTCCTGCAGGGAGGTTTGTGTCTGGCTCACCCTGACCTCCCCTCACTGTGTCCCTCGCACAGTAATACACGGCCGTGTTCTCTGGGGTCACAGAGCTCAGCTGCGGGGAGAACTGGTTCTTGGACGTGTCTCTGGAGATGGAGGTGCGGCTCTGGAGGGACCGCCTGTAGTAAGTGCTCCCATCATAACATATGCCCCCCATCCACTCCACACCCTTCCCTGGGGGCTGGCGGATCCAGCTCCAGCAGGAACCACTGGTTGTGATGGAGATTCATACACAGCACAGGTGAGGGACATGGTCTCTGTGGGTGTCACAAGTCCTGGGCCCCACTGCTGCAGCTGCACCTGGGACAGGACACCTGGGGAAAGGAGCACAAGAACCTGTCAGTCATGTGCAGTCACAACCCCCCATAGACCCCTGTCTGACTTCTGAGACCCTCACCTCCACAGTCTTTCACCAGGCACAGGAGGAGACCCAGCAGGCTCATCTTCTAGACCAAGGCCCTGCCTTCCCCAGAGACCTCAGCCCTGTGTGAGGAGGGAGCTGTGAGCCCCACAGCCCAGGAGGGATTTACCCTAGAGCCTGAAGGGATATTTGCATGTGGGGCAGCCTTTTCCTTATAAGTGGGGGGACTGAGGCCTGGCTGCCCTGGTCATTCTGGGACCCTTGGGGGCATCTCTTCCCTGGGCCTCACTCAGCATGTAAGTCAGAGACAGGGGACATCTGGTTCATGAGGCTCATTGCAATGAGGTGAAAGGATGGACTCACCTTCTCAGCATTAAGAAGAATCAGAGACTAGATGAGCAGGTCACACTTTTAACCTCTGCATCTTGCAAACAGGTTTCAGAGGGATTCAATTTCTTGAGAAACTTTCTGAATCACAACACTAGTATATCCACAATATCAAAATTTTTATTTCATATTTTCCTGCAATAAGTCTTAGGTTTATGCCAACTTAAAACATAACAAAGATCCATTATCAATGTCTTCAGTATTAATTTATGAGGTTCCTTTGATCTGAGAAGCTCCCTCCCAGGCACAGGCAGGAGGGAGATTCTGCTTCTTCCTGTTGGAAATTCTGTCGTTGTGTCCAGAGCTTCCTGTGCAAACTCTTCCATTATGCAAGCCCAAGGCTGATGGCAGAGACCCCCCACGCGTTACGTCAGAATTGGCCATGGTTTCAGGTAGAGAAGAGAGAAGAAATGAAAACAGTGACTATGAATGTGTGCAGCTCAGAATAACTCATGAGCTGAAATGATTATGGAAGGAGACGGACCTGATTCCTCAGCCTAGTGTTGTCAGTGATGTCGGGGTTCAGTGTGAGGGAAATGGGGAGAATTTCTATCCTAGACTTGCTGATGGGAAAGGGAACTTCACCCCTCACAGGAGACCCTCCCTCCCAAGCTCCCTCTGTCCTGCCCCTGGGGATGGTCACTGTGCTCACAGGATGCTGGTCTCTCCCCCATAACATATAACGTCCTTAGGGTGTAATGACCACATTCACCCACCAGACACGGGATTTGGAAATATGTTCTTTATATTTACAATTGTCTTTTCAGTTGCTCAATGGAGTCTTTAGTGGCAAAATACATGTCATTTTAATCAAGAGTAATTTTTAAATATTTTCTAAAATGCGCCTTATTTTGGATGTTTTTACAAAGAAAATCTAGGAAATACTGAGCCCCACTGTCCATGTTGATTTTTTTGCAGCAGCCACAGGGGCTGGAGCCGGTTCTGGCACCAGAGTGGAGGCTGCTGGGAAACTCCCCATCGATCTGACATTACTTTGGAGCTGGGTGAGGGGAGGATGCTGGACTTATTTTGATCACATGACAGAAATATGCCTGATTCTCATGGACAGAGTGTTATTGGACATATGGGTTTAGAGCCTCTTCCAGTGAAGACCCAGAAGGAAGCCCAAGGCAGGATGGAGACAGCTTATATCATCCCAGGAAATCCTTGAGTAACTGTGAACAGGAGCTGCTTAGAAATAGAGACGTCAATAAGTGGTGCTCGGAAAATTGGACAGATACATGCAAAAGAATGAAACTAGACCACCAACTGGCACCATACAGAAAAATAAAGTCAAAATGCATAAAAGACCTNGTAGACCACAAACTGGCACCATACAGAAAAATAAAGTCAAAATGCATAAAAGACCTAAACGTAAGTCACGAAACCATAAAAATCCTGGAAGGAAACATGGGCAGTAAAGTCACAGACATCCCACGTAGTGGACTTTTCACTGATACATCTCCTAGGGCAAGAGAAACAAAGGAAAAAATAAACATATGGGACTACATCAAACTAAAAAGCTTCTGCACAGCAAAAGAAAACAGCCTCAAAATACAAAGGAACCCCACGGTCTGGGAAAACATATTTGCCAAGGATGTATCTGATAAGGGGCTAATTTCCAAAGTGTACAAAGAACTCATAGTACTCAGCAAGAGGAAGACAAACAACCCAATTAAGAAATGGGCAAAGGACTTGAATAGACACTTCTCCAAAGAGGACATACGGATGGCCAAGAGACACATGAGAAAATGCTCAACGTCGCTAATCATCAGAGAGATGCAAATTAAAACCACAATGAGGTATCACTTCACACCTGTCAGAATGGCTGCCATCAACAAATCAACAAACGACATGTGCTGGCGAGGGTGTGGAGAAAGGGGAACCCTAGTACACTGCTGGTGGGAATGCAGACTGGTGCAGCCACTATGGAAAACAGTATGGAGGTTCCTCAAAAAATTAAAAATGGAGCTGCCGTTTGACCCAGTGATTCCACTCCTAGGAATGTATCCTAAGAATCCTGAAACATTCATCAGAAAGGATATATGCACCCCGATGTTCATAGCAGCACAGTTTACAATAGCTAAGATCTGGAAACAGCCCAAGTGCCCATCAGTAGATGAGTGGATAAAAAGCTGTGGGACATTTACACCATGGAATACTACGCAGCTGTGAAGAAGAAGAAGCTCGTACCCTTTGGGACAGTATGGATGGACCTGGAGAATATTATGCTGAGTGAAATAAGCCAAGCAGCGAAAGACAAACATCACATGATCTCGCTTATACGTGGAATCTAAAGAACTTAACAAACTGATGAACAGAATAGATTCAATGACATGGAAGCATAGATGAGACTGATGAATGTCAGAGGGATGGAGGAGGGCGGGTGGGTGGAGGGGGAGAGAGTAACCAAAGAATTTATATGCAGATATGCACAACCCAAGGACACGGACAATGGTGGGGAGAGGGACAGGGGAGGGGGAAGGAAAGGGGTGGAACGGGTCATTGGGGAGAAAAAGGGACATCTGTAATATTTTAAACAATCATAAAATTAAAAAAAAAAAAAAGAAATAGCGACGTTACCGAGGCTGCAGGCAGGGATCCAGAGACATAAGGAACATGTCATTGCAAACTGGTGGGAAGGGGATCCCCTGTTACGTACAGGCACATCCCCAGTGTCTCTGTCTACAAGGTGACAATTCTACAGGACTAGAGGATTAGCACTTGGACACTTTGGGTTTATTACTCACATGATCTTTCATGGATTATCCAGCTGCATAATTCAATGTGGTCCCATTTATGATCCTCTCACCTCTTACAAGGAAGAGAGGACACCTCTCCCAGGAGGATCCATGGTGATGGTTTGTTTTTATGAGAGGCCATCATTTCATTGACCAGGGCCCCTGCCTCAGTCCATCATCACCATCATCATCACCATCACCATCATCACCATCATCACCATCATCATCATCACCACTTGCTTTCTGGGTGTTAAGGGGCATAAGTAGTCAGGCCCTATCTCTTGATGTGTGATGCTGACATCTCAGGGTTCATTCCTCTCACTTCCCCTGCACACGTGTGAAATCTGAAGAGAAAGTGGGGAGANCTCAGGGTTCATCCCTCTCACTTCCCCTGCACACGTGTGAAATCTGAAGAGAAAGTGGGGAGACCCATTGTGTCCTGCAGGTGGGACCTTGAAACCACACTGGCCACTCCTGTGAGCAGGACCCTCCCTGTCCCTTCTCCTGACCCACAGTGAAAACCTGAACCAGTGTCCNGCTGTCCCCACTCCTGACCCACAGTGAAAACCTGAACCAGTGTCCTCCCCTGGCCGATCCAACCATTTCCGACCNCCTGTCCCTTCTCCTGACCCACAGTGAAAACCTGAACCAGTGTCCTTCCCTGGCCGATCCAACCATTTCCGACCTGCTGAGCAGCCTGTACTCTCTCAGCAGCACCCCCATCAACTGACAGACCTTTGACTCGTCCCTCTGTGTGTGTGACGTCATCAGCCTAGAAAACCATTCCCAGGAGGGTGGGTCCCTCTGCCTCTGCCTGGTGTCACCTACTATTGGTGGTGTGAGCATGATGCCAAGTCAATGACCGTAGCCTCCATGCTCTTTCTTCTCTAGCTTTGGGGCACATGCCTCTGGTGCCTGCTGTCCAGCCCCCACGTGTCCAGCTGCTGCCTCGCAGGGACCCTGAGGTGTGCAGAGCTGAGCTGCACTGTGGAGTCAGCAGAGCCCCCTGTTGGATTTAGGTGACGGTGGTCAGAAGATTTGATGATTAATAGTCATTTGAGCCCAATAGTGTCAGAAAAAGTCTCTCTGCCTGTTGTCCATGTGAGAAAGTTCTCAGGTTAAAACAGGCTCTTCTAACTGACAGACCTCAGAGAAAAGCGCAGAATCAGGAATCCAGAGGGTTCCCTGAGGGAAAATGTGACCTGAAGAGGAAACCAGCCAGGAAACAGCCCAAATGGCCCACTGCACCTACTCATGGGACGGTATTGCTTTCAGGGCCCCTGAGTGCACTTGGTGGCCTCAGCCTCTCCCGCGGGGAGGTTTGTGTCTGGCTCACACTGAGCTCCCTTCACGGTGTCTCCTGCACAGAAATACACGGCCAAGTCCTCAGATTTCAGGCTGTTCATTTGCAGATACAGCGTGTTCTTGGCGTTGTCTCTGGAGATGGTGAATCGGCCCTTCACAGAGTCTGCATAGGGTGTGCTACCACCACTAATGAGTGAGACCCACTCCAGCCCCTTCCCTGGAGCCTGGCGGACTCAGTGCATGTGGAAGCTACGGAAGGTGAATCCAGAGGCTTCACAGGAGAATTTCAGAGACCCCCCAGGCTTCACCACGGCTCCCCCAGGCTCCACCTCATCCTGGACACCTGCAAACTCAAAGACATCCTGGTCAGGAAACTCTCAGACGTCCTCTGTTTCTCTCACTCATGTCCACTCACACACTCAGTGTCTCTTGTTCTCCATAAATTACCTCTTAAAATAGCAACAAGGAAAACCCAGCTGAGCCCAAGCCCCATGGTGAGTGGTCTGTGTTCAGTCCTGATCAGGCAATGAGAACAGCTGTGGATGTGGGGGCTGGGCTCCTGTCCCAGAGCTGCAGGGTTGGGGCTGGGCTGCCTTTCATGAGCAGAGGGGCCCTATTTGCATGTCCTTCTACCATATGAGGATTTCTGGGCTGGAACATATAGAAAGGGCAGTGCCTCTGTGCGGATGAGAGTGTCCTGTGGCTTGGGATGGCCCTGGGAGATTTTAATTAACTAAATAAAGAATTCTAAGGGTTTATTCTTGTCCAACAGACCATATGTGGTACCAGTGAGTGGAGTATCTGGTTGGGCTCCTCCACACTGGCCGCTACTGCTCCACTAAGCCATCTTCAGGGCAGATAGGTGTCCGTCCAATGAGGGTGCAGAAGCCCATGTATTTAATGAAAGCAAGAATGAAAGTCTGTCTTCTAGTGTTACCCACACTTCAGGGCTGGAGACAAGCACCTTCCTAGGAAAGAGACCTCAGGCTGCAGGTCTTGGAGAGTGGACTCCGTGTACATGGTGTGTTGGTTTCCTTGGCCCTGAGCATCTCTGGCTTCCTGACCTTCAAGGAGACAAGAGTGAGTGTTGATTAGATGCTTTTCTATCCTGGGGACCCAGAGACACTGAGAAGTTAGAGAGATTTATGGAGGTCATGGAGGGACTGTGGGTTTTCAAGAACCAGAAGGACATTTACAGAGGGTCTCTCTGCCTAGTTATGAATATCCTTATAGAAAATAATAAAATCAATAATTAGTGAAATAAATTTAAGTCAAGTTACCTATGATCAGTGAGGTTGCTCGAACTTCAGGTTAATTACTCATCTAGGAGATGGAGGCCTTTGCAGTGTAAATTCAGCCAATATCATGCTGATAGGAGTTAAGTTGATAACAGCCAGATTTTGGCCAGTTTGGTTATTATAATTCTGAGAGTTTATTGTGAAAATGGACAGGTGTGTCTTTCTATAGTGTTTAGATAACTGTTTTGTTGAATCTACATGTAATAAAAAGATTTGCAGCAGGGCTGTTGTGGCTCAGGTGTTGAGTGTCCACCTATGAACCAGGCGTTCATGGTTTGATTCTTGACCGGACCACATGTCCGGGTCGCAGACTCGATTCCCAGTAGGGGGCGTCTAGGAGGCAGCCCTTCAGTGACTCTCTCTCATCTCTGATGTTTCTTTCTCTCTCTCCCTCTCCCTTTCTCCCTCTGAAATGAATAAAAATATGTTAAAATATATTTTCAAAGCATGGACATAAAACCTAAACTTTAGACATGCCCCTAACCCACCTCCTCGTGTGGGACATGAGCTCAGTGCATCCTCAGCACCCAGGGTTCACGAGAGCCCATATTCCTCCAAGGCCCACAAGGGTCTAGAGACCCCTCCATTCATCCAGCTGCCTGTCGGGTCCTTTCCAGCATGAGCACTATGGACCCTGCTGTTCAGAGGACATCTCCTAGGTTCACTGGCCATAGAAGCCCTCTCATGGGTCCTCATGTCAGGAATGAGACATCAGCCTCTTGGGGAGTAGTGATAACAGACACAGTTTAATAGCAATAGCACACCCATGAGCAAGAGAGTCACCGGAGGAACCACGGTGATGTTGTCTCTGTAAGAGAGATGATCATTTCATTGTGCAGGGCCCTGTCTTCGGCTGTCATCATCATCATCATCACCATCATCATCACCATCATCTTTATCTTCACCATCATCACCATCATCTTTATCATCACCATCATCACCATCATCTTTATCATTATAATCACCATCATCACCATCATCTTTATCATCATCATCGCCATCATCACCATCACCATCACCATCATCACCACATGTTTTCTGGGTCTTAAGGGGCATAAGTAGTCAGGCCCTATCTCTTGATGGGTGATGCTGACATGTCAGGGTTCATCCCTCTTCCATCTCCTGCACACGTGTGAAATATGAAGAGAAAGTGGGGGGACGCCTTGTATCCTGCAGGTGGGACATTGAAACCACACACATGCACCCTGTGAATATGACCCAATTGGTCCCCACTCCTGATCTACAGGGAAAACCTGAACCAGTGTCATCACCTGGCCGATCCAACCATTTCCTGATGAACAGCCCGTATTATCTCAACAGCACCCCCATGACGTGATAAACCTTTGACTTGTCCCTCTGTGTGTGTGACATCATCAGCCTAGACAACCATTTCCCAGGAGGATGGGTCCCTGTGCCTCTGCCTGGTGTCACCTACTCTTGATGGTGTGAGCATAATGCCAAGTCAATGACCGTCACCTCCACAGTCTGTCCTCTCTAGCTTTGGGGTCACATCCCTCGGTGCCCTGTCTCCAGCACGCAGGTTTCCTGCTGCTCTCCGGTTGGGACCCTGAGCTGTGTGGAGCTGAGCTGCAGGGTGCAGTCAGCAGAGCCTCCTGTTAGATTTAGGTGTTGTGGGTAGAAGATTTGATGATTAATTGTCATTTGGACACAAGAGTGTCTGAGACTCTGCCTGTTGTCCCCCTGAGAAACTTGGTTCTCTTTACTGCAGATTTCACAGCCGTCTGGGCTCACACAGCCTTCTCCTCACTGTGTCCCTCCCACAGTAATGCACGGCTGGGTCACTCGCCTTCAGTCTCGTCCACTGCAGGTACCTGGTGCTGATGGAGTTGTCTGTGGAGATGCTGACCTGGCCTTGGAAGGAGGGCTGTATCTTGTGTGCGAGTCACCAGGACAGATCATTCCCATCCACTCCAGGCTCTTCCCAGGTGACTGGCCCACCCAGCTGACCCAGCAGCTGGTGAAGCTGTACCCAGAAGCCCTGCAGGAGATCCTCAGAGACTTCCCAGGTTTTCTCCTTTCTGCCCCAGAGGGCACCAGCTGCACCTGGGCACAGACACCTGTGTGGGTGAGAACGACTCAGGTCACTGCTGCCTCTGGCCCTCTCTCCTCTGTGACCCCACATTGGGCTTGTGACTCATCTGGGAGGACAGCCAGGAGGATAGCGAGGATGGTGGGACAGCCCATCCTGTACGAGGACAGTGAGGGACAGAGCTGAGGACCCAGCTGGGTGGGGAGGGACACTCCACTGTGGAGGGGGACCCAAGATTTAAATGGATGGTGCCCTAACATGGGTTTTCATATTTACGGCCTGGTCCTCCAGGTGACACTTCTGATGGTTCATGACCCAGAAGCTCCAGGACTTGGGGAGAGGTACTTGTCTGAGCCTCCCCAGAGGGAAGGCGACACTCTCACCCAGACTGTGGTCCTGGCAGAAGGAAACCCCCATTGGAATGTAGGTGAATTCTGGTTGGGATGGATTCACACCTCCCAGGTGGACGTGGTCTGAAGTGATCACCTAGACGCCAATCCGTGGTGGGTATTTCATGGGCTGGGGCCGAGGGGACAGGCAGGACTGATGTGTCTCATAATCGGCTGAGGCTGTCAGTGGGAGGAGTGCTGAAGGAAACCTCCATTCTCACAGATATTCATGAACAAGAAGGCAGCCTGAGTTCAGGGATGTTCCATGGAGATTTTCTGTAGGAGAGACAGGGGGCAACTCTGAATAGAACAAGGACATGTTGGAATCAGGGTTGGGGAGCAGGGTGGGGTCAGTGGATGGAAAAGTACTAAGGGACCAGCAGGGGTGAGAGGACTGGTCAATCCTCCTGACAGGCTTCTTGCTGAAGACAGGCCAGGGTGGTTCCCCATCACCTGGGGTGTTGCTGGGTGGGGACCCAATGAGGCATCGAGGGTGATCATATACTAAGTGCAGGGGTTTCTAGCCAAACCAACCTCACAGGGTTCTTGCTAATATTGGGCTGTGCAAAGTTGGACCTTAATGTGCAGAGGTTGCAGCCTAGTTGGGAAGAGATTCCGAGGGGCCTGACGGAAGCTTGGTCAAAGAGGGGCCCTTTCCATCACTTTCAATATTTCCTGCCTGTCTCTTCTGACCTGAAATGTTTCTCTTGACAAATGTGCTGAGAGTCCAGTGGGAGCTGCCTTGTAGGGAATAAACTGCTTTTCACTTCCCTGTTTTAAAATCCTCTCCGTGTTCTTTACCTTTATCACTGTAATTCTGCGGTGTCCTGGTGTGAACCGATTTGGGTTTGCCTTCTTGGGACTGTGTGTGCTTCCTGGACTTGTGTGTCTTTCCCGTTCACTTAGTTAGGCAAGTTCTTGTCATTATTTCATCAACTAGGTTCTCAAGCACTTCCTCTCTGTCTTCTCCTGCTGGAATGCCTATCATGTGGATGTTGTCTTATTTAATGTTTCCCAAAGTTCACTTAAAGTCTGTCACTGTTTTTAAATCTTTATCTTTTTGCTTCTGTGATTGTATGTTTTTTCTACCTTCTCATTCAAATTCCTGATTCGACCCTCTGCTGCATCCAGCTTTCTTCATATTCCTTCCAGTGTTTTCTTTTTTTTATATATCCTCACCTGAAGTTATTTTCTCCATTGCTTTTCAGAAATAGTGGAAGAGAGAGAGGGAGAGAGAGATGGAAGCTTCTATGTGAAAGAGACACAGTAATTCGTTGTCTCCCACAGATACCCCTGACCTGGGATCGAGACTGCAACTCAGGCAAAATCCCTTGATTGGGAATTCAACCCAAAACCCTTCAGTCCCCAGGGAGAGATTAACCCTACAGCATGTCACAGCTGGGTNTCTAAAACATTTCACAGCTGGGTGCTATGTGGGTGCCCAGTCTCAGCACTGGTGCTATAGCCTGTGGCCCAATATTAGGTCACGGCTTCAGACCTCTCAGGGGAAGACTCCGCAGCTGAGATATCCCTCAGTAACCTCGGGGTCCCGCTTGTGGAAGCAGGGCCAACCCCTTTCTCCTGTCAGCAGATCCTCCCAGTTATGAGGTGGCTCCTTTTCCCGTCCTTGGTTTAAAAGCTTCATAGAGTCTGTAGGTGGTAATTTACGTTGATTGATCACCAATTTATTTGTAATTTCCACTTGGTTGTGGGAACTACTGACAGTAAGATCCATCTACAGCACTCTCACCTTCACCCCTCCCTCTGCATTTCTCTTCCGACAAACAGGAAACGTCACCTGTGCTGCATGTGAGAATATTGCTACTAATGTAAAAAACCTGTTAAAATGCAGAGACTTCAGTGGTAGCCAGAGAGTCATTGGTCGAGAGAGACTCTTGGAGAGACAGCTGTGTGGAGAGGAAGCCCTGAGCTCTCTGAGGAATCAGCCGTAAACACCACCTGCAGATGCTTTTTAAGCAGAAATACAAAGTTGTTGGGTCCTTAGTGACCCTTAGTTTCCTGAGAGTCTCTTGTAGCTCAGTNCCTTAGTGACCCTTAGTTTCCTGAGAGTCTCTTGTAGCTCAGTCCTCAGTCTCCTTCAGGGAGATTTGTGTCTGGCTCACACTGACCTCCCCTCAATGTGTGTTGTACAGAAATACACGGCCGAGTCC
>NW_015505020.1:0-28108 GCF_001595765.1 Miniopterus natalensis
ATCACAGACATAGCCAAATATATGTACACTTTCCACCTAGAGTAATATAAATGTGTACTATGTTTCATTATGAAGCCAAGAGCAAGCCACAATTTTACACAAAAACTTGTAAATTTAAAAGTGACCATCATAAATTAGGAGGTGTTGCTGCTTTGTTTAGCTATTTCTTCGCTGAAAAATGTGAAGCCATGTCTAAATACTTATGGTGCTAAGCTAAAAGTTTACTATCAATGAAAAACATATTTTTCCATGATTGCATCTTAAACTTTTAACTTAAGGGCCTATCTCCAGGTTTATCTATGTTATAACTGAGAGAAGAAAACATTTTTCCACCAGACTTAAAGGAAAAGTAATATGAGGAAAAAAATAACTCACCAATTTTTTCATCTAAGCACATAATTTTCTCCTGAGTAAGCTGTAGCTCATATTTTTTCTTAGCAAGGTGTCGTTGAGTATCAGTAAGGTCTTTTTCCGTATTTTCATATAAAACTCTGTAAACATTTTAATAATAAAACTAATTCTGAAATTTTTATGTTTTATCAATCTCTTAGTGCATTTAAATCTAAAAACTTTTAAGAACACTAACCAACATTTTTCTTTTTAGTATTTTCCTAAAGCCACGTTATAGGAAGTTTAAAGAATAAAAGGTAAAAGGGGTTCTCGATCCTCACTCCAACATAAGCTACTGTTAGCATTTGGGTGAGCACTATCCAGTGTTTTTCCGTATTTTTCTTACTCACTGTTATGAATATTTTGAAGTTACCATACTATAAATTTAAAATTGAATTGATTTTTTTCACCTACACTTAATATTGAATAATTTTCCGTCCATAACACAGTCCTCAAAATCATCATTTTCTGGCTGAAAAATATTAATATGAGCAATAGCCATCTACTTTTAAATAAAGAGTTACTTCAGTATTAGACATTTAGGTTAACTTCAGTTTTTCACTATTACAAATAATTCTTTAATGAACAGCATTTCATTAATTCCACATTTAAGGATTTTTTTATAAAAAGTATGTTTTTATAGATTTCAGAAAGAGGAAGGGAGAGGGAAAGAGAGATAGAAAGATCAATGATGAGAGAATCATTGATAGGCTGCTTCCTCCACGCCCCCTACTGGGGATAGAGCCCATAACTCGGGCATGTGTCCTAACCAGGAATGGAACCGTGACCTCCAGGTCCTTGGCTGGATGCTCAACCACTGAACCACACCGGTTGGGCCATTCCACATTTATTAAGTGTGTAGTATGTACAAGGCACTAGGTGTTGAGGAATCTCTAGTGAACCTCATTGAGTTCAGAGTCAATAAACAAATAGAATATACAATTTACAACATTATAGAAACTAGATAATCTGAAAGTCCTGTAATATAAAGAAGCATCCTATAATATAAAGAAGCATCGTTTTAAATGTGTAGCAAAACTTGTAAGAATTTGTAAGGGAAGTCTCCTGGAGCCAAATTAGAGCAGTAAGACTTTGAACTGATGTTATGTTAGATGTGGTTGGGGTTTGCCTGTCTCAGTTGTCTAGGGTCTTGTGTCTTAACTCAGAAACAAAAGATGAGGCCATAGAGATGCCTGAAAGAGAAGTATTAGAACTAAGGTCCCCTATATAAAGCCACTGAAGACTATAACATAAGTGAAAAGGTCAGACTAGACAAAATCAGCTTGTCAACCAACCACAGCTAGGCTCAGGGTAATAATAACAACTAACAGTCTTCCTTGGCAATTCTTAATCTCAAGATGAGGTATCAAAATAAAATCTGGTTCCAGGTTGGTCATATACTCTAGAACACTTAGCAGAAATAAACATAAAACTTTTCTGGAGAGACATACCCTCAATCCAAGCAAAGAACTATACCTCAGATAAAGGCATGTTGAAAATTAGCTCACAAATCAAAATTTAAAAACACTTTAATAACCCAAAGTTAGTGGGAGTCAAACTAAATTAGATCCCCAAGAACTTCAGATTGTAGTATTTTCAAATAGAAATTTAAGAACAGTTGTGTTGCCCTGGTGGCGTTGTCCTATGCACCAAAAGGTTTTGAGTTCAAATCCTCAGGGCACATACCTAGCTCAGGAGTTCCATCCCTGGTTGGGGCTCAATAGGAGGCAGCCAATTGATGTTTCTCTCTCAGATCGATGTTCCTCTCTCTCTCTCTCCCTCTCTCTGTCTCTCCCTCTCCCCCCACCACCTTCCGCTCTCTAAAAATCAATGAATATGTCATTCGATAAGGATAAAAAGAAAAAAAAGGTTGTTTAAATACTGAAATACGTATGTAATAGAATACATAATAAAATATGTATTACATATGTAAAATATGTAATAGAATACATAATAAAAAGAAAAAAGAACCAGAAGATTAAAAGAAAACATAGAGAATTTTTAAAAAATTAAAGTAAAAGAATTGAAATAATTTTTAAAAAATCAATAGACAAGTTAGGACCACAACAGACACAGTGGAAGGGACAGTAAGTGGAAAAAAGCAGATCAGCAGAAATTATCTATAACAAAGCACAGAAAAAAAGGAGAGAAAGAGAGAGAGAGAGGGGAGTGATATAAAGAATAGACTGAGAAGGTCCAATATTCACCTAATCAAAATACCAGAAGGAGAGAATAAATACAATATTCAAAGAAATAATAGCTAACTTAATATATAAAATCATAGACTAAACAAACATCAATGAAAAACTTGACCACTAACATTACAGGAACTTAAGTCCTGGGCAGAACAAATAACAAATCTGTATCTGTTAGGACAAACAGGGGAAGGTGGAAAGATTTAAAGGAAGGCAATATTTCTACATTTAAACTGATAAAATGTGATACCAATAGACTGCAAGGAGTTCTGTGTGTATAATGTAATACCTAGAGCAACCATTGAAAACATCTATAGTGATACTCAAAAGTATTATAGGTAAATTAAAATGGAATACTAAAAAAATGTTCAGCCTGGCTGGTGTGACTGAGTGGTTGAGGGTCAGTCCATGAACCAAGAGGTCACTGGTTTGATTCCCAATCAGGGCACATACCCAGGTTTAGGGCTTGATTCCTAGCAGGGGGAATGAGGGGCTGCTACTTGATGTTTCTCTCTCCTCAATATTTCTAACTCTCTATCCTTCCCTCTCCCTTCTTCTCTAAAAATCAATAAAAACATATTTAAAAATATGTATTAAAAAAAGTTCAAGCAAGTCCACAAAGGCAAAAAATAGAAAATAGAGATAAGAAAAACAAGGGGAAAAGAGAATAAACAAACAAACAAATAAATATAAGTAGAAGACGTGAGCCCTGCCACACTAAGGATTCCACTAAACGCATAAATCAGGTCTACCTTATTTGTAATAGCCAAAACTAGAAACAATCAAAATGTCCCTCCAGAGATGAATGGTTAAACAAACCATGGTACATTCAACTGCTCAGCAATAATAAAAAAGCAGCAAACTATTGATACCTGCAGCAACTTAGATCTCAGTGACATTCTAAGTGAAAAAGCCTATCTCAAAAGTCACAGCTATGCAACTGTAGAGCTAACAGATTAGTGAGTGCCAGAAGTCAGTGATGGCTGGGAGGAGGAAAAGTATGGCTGTAAAGGGGTAGAACAAGAGATATCTTTGTGTAGATGTATCTTGAATGTGGCAGTACACATAGTACTAATGTCAATTTACTGCTTTTGATATTGTACTATAGTTATGCAAAATTTAATTGTAGGAAACTGGGTGAAGGGTACATGGAACCTCTTTGTATATTTCTGCAACTTCCTGTGAATCTATAATTTTAACTCTAAGAAGTAAAACAAGATCCTAAATCCAGGCTGCACAACTAAACCAGATAAATAAAACTCTCAGGACAGGAATTATGAATCACTACTTTTTAAAAGCTCACCATTTGATTCCAATGTGCAATCAAGGTTGTTAAGAAGTGCCTTCTAGTTTGCTTAACCCAGTGAGGCAACAAGCAAAAAAGTGACAAAGCAGGTGTTGTGTGAGACAAAGAGTGACTGCAATTTTACAGTGCCTCTCTCATCTTTGGACTCTTCAGTCCTCCATTCTCTAAATTTAATGTGGCTGACATAATATCTTATATACTTGTGGAAAAATTGTGTTCGTGGGGCAAAATCACAAAACATTTGAAAAGGCCAGCCATTTCAAAAACAGCAACAACAACAAAAAAATCACACTGATTACAGAATCCAACAGATCTATGAGAATAAATAAATTTTAAAAATTAAATTAGACTAGTACACATATTAAAAGAAAGAGGAAGATATTAGCAATATGATAAAAGAACCAAGAAAAAAACCAGATATAATAAGTATGAGAAATGTAATAGTTGAAATAAAAAATACATGATGTAAATAGCAGAATATATATATGGTCATGTATGTACTGTCAATTAGTGTTCAACGTATATGTCAAAGCAATCCCGTGAGGAAAGGAAACAACTGGTGCTGGAACAATTGGATTCCCATGTGGTAAAACACTGTATCTTGACCCCTAGAGCACACCACATATAGAAGACCCAACATAAAAGCTAAAATGATAATGCTTTTGGGAGAAATCATAAACATACATGTAAGAAGTTTTAATCAATGTTAGCAAATCTAATCCAACAATATATAAAAATTATAATGCATAATGACCAAGTAAAGTTAACTTAGGAATGCAAGGTTGGTTTACAACCTAAAATTAATGTAATTCACCATATTAACTGACTAAAAAAAGTTAAAAAAAATATCATCAGCTCAATAAATTCAGAACAGACATTTGTCAAAATCCAATATCCACTCTTGGTAAGAAATCTCAGCAAATTAGGAATAGAAGAGAATGTTTACAACCTGATAATAGACATCTACAAAGATCACAATATTGAAAAGTTGAATGCTTTCCACCTAAGATCAAGAACAAAACAAGAATGAGTGTTCTTATCCTTCTAGTTAACACTATACCAGAAATTCTAGCCACTGCAATAAGGTGAGAAAAAGAAACAACAGACATTCAGATTGGAAATGAAGAAGTAAAATTCTCTTTATTCACAGACAACATGATAATCTATGTAGAAAAGCCTATTGAATCTACAAAAAACAAAACACAACTATCAAATAATATGTGAGTTTAGCAAGATTGAAAAATATAAGAGCTATACACAAAAATAAACTTTGCTTCTATATACTAGCAAAAAGCAATAGGAAACTGAAATTAAAAAACATTTATAAAGCATTAAAATATGAAATACTTAGGTACAAATATAACAAAGGGTGTGCAATATTTTTACACTGAAAATTTATAAAACACTGCTGAGAGAAATTTTTAAAGGCCGAAATAAATGGAGATATATTCTGTGTTTATAGGTGGATCAAGGCTCAATATGTTCTTCAACAATGCTTCCAAAATTGATCTATAGATTCAACATAATTCTAATCAAAATCCCAATAAACATTTTGTAGCTAAATGATTCCAATAAAGATGATTCAAAATTTATATGAAAATGTGAAGCCCTAGGACAGGCAAAACAACTTTAAAATGAAATTAAGTGGGAGGACTTACGGTATCTGACTCTGACTTATTATGAAGTTTCAATTATTAAGACAGAGTGATACCAGCATAAAGATGGAAAAACATATCAATGGAAGAGAAAAGAATTCAGAAACAGACTCACATATATATATATATCAATTAATTTTCCACTAAGATGCCAAAGCAATTCAATGGGTGAATGGATAATCTTAACAAATAAGAAACAATGGGATACCCAAATAAAAAAATGAAACACTCTAGTTTTAATCTCATACCTTACACAAAAATTACTTTAAAAAAGGATCATAGACCTAAATGTAAGAGCTGAAACTGTAATACTGTTAGGACAAAACAGCAAAAAATTTTAGTGACCTCAGGTTTGGCAAAAAGTTCTTAAATAGAACATAAAAAGCATGATATAAATAAAAATAATTTCAATAAATTGTACATCATCAAAATTAAAAGCCTGTGTTCATCAAAAGATACAGGCAAGCATACACTGAGAAAAGATATTTTCAAAACATATTTAACAAAGAATTTTTAGTTAGACCATATAAAGGTCTTTTTTAAGTTAAATATAAAAAGTAAACAACCCAATAAAAATGGGCAATATTTAGACACCTCACAAAAGTAGATATATAGATGGCAAATAAGTAAAGAATGCATGATCAATATCACTGATCATTAGGGAAAAGCAAATAAAAACCACAAGATGATACTACACATCTACTCTTGTATTACTAAAATTATAAGGGCAATACCAAGTGTTGGCAAGGATATAAAGAAACTGGAACTCTCACCCACTGCTGGTAACAATGTAAAATGGCAAAACTATCTTGGAAAACAGTTTTACAATTTCTTCAAAAGTTAGACATAGATCCAACACATGACTCAGCCATTCTAATCCTGGGTATTTACCCCAAAGAAATGAAAGCATATATATACACACAGACTTGCATTTGCAACTCTGTTAGATCCCCAAACTGAAAATAAACCAAATGCCCATTTGGTGTATCAATATAATGCAATACGACTCAAAAAATGAATCAACTACTGATACACACAACAGCATGGATTAATCAATCTCAACATAATTATGCTCAGTGAAAGTAGTTCAACAGAGGAGTAAATGGTGTACAATTCCATTTAGATAAAATTCCAGAAAATCCAAAATAATAAAAAATTACAGAAAGCAGATCAGTGGTTGCCTGAATATAGGGTGGCAGATGGATGGGAGGCAACATGAGAGAAGGATCACAAATAAAACTTTTGGAAATGACATATATTCATTATAGTGATTATGGGGATAATTTAATGGGTGTATACATATGTCAAAGTTTATTAAATTGTATCTTTTAAACATGTGCAGTTAAGTCACATACCGTATGTCAATTATACTTTAATAATATTGTAGGAAAAAGACAAGGAAACTGCTAATATCTAGGTAATTTATATATATTGAAATACTGGAAGAAATAAAAAGGTAACCAATTTTCCTGCAGCAGCAGCAGAGAGCTAGCTAAGTAGCAGCCCTCTGGCTGACCAGGAAGCTATTAGGAAAGCCAACAACACTGTCCCTGGGTCATGGAGGCAAGGCAATAGGAGTCACATTGGCGCTACCACAGAAGCTTATTTGGCTTTTGGTGGAGCTGCCCTGGACAGTGGAGACCAATATCCTGTGCACCACAATGGACTGTTACAAGATCCTACCTAGTAACCCTCATCCAGCATGCATCTGGGGGGGAAAATCACTACCTGCAGGATGGCATAATAAGTCAACAGTAAGAAAAAATTGAAAATGTAGTGAAATTCTACTGCAATACAACTGAAGAATCCCTTCAAATGCTCTAAAAGACTATTTTCTTAGCTTTTTTATTTTTATTTTTGTAAAACGGCACTTTTAAAAAATGTGTGCTAAAATAAGAAGCATAAATGTAATAAATGTATCAATTCAAATGATAATGAATGAGTCCTAAAAAGGCAAGCAGAGGATTATGGCAAAACCTTCCAGTGTACATCATGGCGATCTTTATGCTGTTAAACTGCATTGCAGCTACATATTTTCCAAAATAATAAAAAGACTCTTCCACTACACAGGAATCCATCTAGTAAGAAAAAGGGAAATGGAAAACTACATGCATAATCAGAAATTTTCACATCAGACCTTTAAATCACTGACCAATAACTCCACACCTAAAATAGACATCCAAGAAATAGGCACTTTGGAAATAAAGCTGAACCAGACTCAAGTAACTGCCATGTCAGAAAACAGACTTCTAAAACTCCTCCAAGACATATTTAGAAGGCTTTCACTACCTAATAGGGTTTTAGAAGCCCATTTTGGGGCTTTCAACCAACTCCTCTGGGCAACGTTGGTAGGAAGTATTAAAAACCAGGATGCTGCTATGTGTATTTAATTCTTTTGTCAATAGCAACTGTGATCCTTGGTTAGGTTCAGATGCTTTCTAAGAGCTAACCTCTTTCAATAATTGAAAATCCTAACGCTGTTGAGCCAATTAGCACAAGTGTACAAGTGGACAGGGGTAAAAGTCCATTTAATATTTACAATGAGGAAAAACAGTCAAAAGAATGTTGTTTCTTCATTTCTTGTACAGATGTCTTGTATTTCATAAAACTTTACACCTTCTACACCCTGGGATTCCCAATCCCTCCGTATGGTCTTATTCTCAAACCAAACTGCCATTTGGTTCTCAAGTTACACTTTCCATTAATGCTCAGATGTATACATTTCTTTTGCCAGTCCTGAGAGAGCTTCATTCAGAGATACCCAAATTAATGCTTTTATAGATAATTGTTTACAGTCAGGTGGAATCTCCAGAGAAACTCAAATGAATGAAATACAAAATTCTGCAGATGACAGCACTGATAAGCCAAGTTATAATATGTGGTGATGGATTTTGTTTCCATTTACCATACAGCATTTTAACAGATAATATTACAAGCAACAGTTTATTAACAGAGACTGAAATGCATGCTTTATCTCAAAATGACTCTAAGACTTAAAATTCAAGATGAGAAATCTGCACCTAATATAAATTTCAGTGCACATAATATGATGATTCCGTCACAAAACATGACATAATCAGAACCAAATGATAGATTTTTAAAGTAATTTTGGAAAATGTCCTGTAGGTAATTTGATGGGCAAGAAATCACATAATAAAGGTCCTCAGTCTGACATTAATATGGAATTTGACACAGTTGCCCTCTAGTACAGCCCAGAGTCCTAGAATAGATTTTGGTTGCTTCCAAGTTTGGGCAGTTATGATTAAGACTGCTATAAACATCAGATATAGGCTTTTGTGAGAACATGTTTTCAACTCCTTTGGGTTAATACCAAAGAGCACAATTGCTGGACTGAAAGCTTAAGAGTACATTTAGTTTTGTAAGAAACTGCCAAATTGTCTTATGAAGTGGCTGTACCATTCTGCATTCCCACCAGCAACGAATAAGAGTTCCTATTGACCCACATCCTCACCAGCATTTGTTGTCAGTGTTCAGGATTTTGGCCATTCTAAGTCTTGTTTTAATTTGCATTTTCCTGATGACTTGTGATGTGGAGCATCTTTTCATATGCTTATTTGCCATCTGTATTTCTTCTTTGGTGAGGTGTTTATTAATGTCTTTGGCCCATTTTTTAATTGGGTTGTTTTATAGTTCTTTTTAAAGGTTTTTAAAAAATATATTTTAGATAACAGTCCTTTATTAGATGGGATTTTTACAAGTATTTTCTTCCAATCTGTGGCTTGTCTTCTCATAATCTTGACATTGTCATTTGCATAGCAGAAGACATTAATTTTAGTGAAGTACAGTTTATCAGTTTTTTTCATGGATTTTGCCTTTGGTGCTATAGAGACATCACCATACCAAGGTCATCTAAGTTTTCTCCTACATTGTCTTCTAGAGGTTTTAAGAGTTTTGCGTTTTATTTAGGCCTATGATGCATTTTGAGTTCACCTGAAGGGTGTGATGACTATGTCTTTTATTATTTTTGCACATGGATGTCTAGTTGTTTCAGTACCATTTGCTGAAAAGACTGTCTTCGCTCTATTGTACTACCTTTGCACCTTTGTTAAAAATCAATTGACTATATTTACGTGGGTTTATTTCTGGGCTCTCTATTCTATTCCATTGATGTTTTTGTTGTTTTTTTAATCAATACATTTTCTTGATTGCTATAGTTTCACAGTAAGACCTGAAGTTGGGTAGTGTCAGTCCTCCGATGTTTTTCTTCAGTATTGTGTTGGTGATTCTTGTAACTCTTCATATAAAGTTTAGAATTCAGTTGTTGGTATCCACAAAATAACTTGCTGTGATATTGATTAGCACTGCATTGAATCTGTAGATCAAGCTGGGAAGAACTGACATCTTGACAATACTGTTTTCCTATCCATAAACATGAAGTATCTTTTAATTTATTTAGTTCTCCTTTGATTTTATTCACCAGAGTTTTATAGTTTTATTCACTGAAATCATTTTAGGCTCAAGTACCCAAACTCATATTAAACCTGTCTTGGAATAACTGAACACAGAGACATAAACTAACTTTTTATTAACACATATCTCTACCAGCCATTCAACTGCATGGAGAATTCTAACTTCTTGGACCTCGAGATGTTTGATGCACAGATGCAGAAACACAGTTTTTTTGGTTTTTGTTTTTAATCTGCTTCTAGGAAGTATTCTGAAAACACACCAGCTTTTTACAAGTGTTAATTTATCTGACATGGAAATAAAAACAGAAAAATTCTGCTACTACATTACTATACTTGTTTACAAAGCTTATTTAAGCAGTATAGAAACACAGATAATGAGTACTGGTTTTAAAACCCTGGGGATTTTGTTATCAGCAGTGAAACCCAAACAGCAATGGATGCATTTTGTTTTGGCTGATTTGGCCTGGAACGCTGTATTCAATTTAGAGATATTGAAATCTAGACATGTTGAACTGTGCTCAGGACTCAACATCTAATAATTAGAGTTTACACATGGAATCAAACTTGTAATTTTCTCATCAACTGACAAAATGGAGAACAGGGACAGCAGTATTTCAACAATATAAAATGCAGCTGGATTATACAGTTCCTAAATAGGTTCTTTATCATTCTTTCTCTTGTATATATAAATAGGAAACCTATGATAAATGTGAATGCATTATAGAGTAGAAAATATTGATCGTTGAAAAAGAAATTTACAGCTGACTTCTCAGCAGAAATAATGAAAGAAGATGGTGGAAGGTATTGTCAAAGTGTTAAAATAAATATAATTCCCAACCTTTAGAATTCTATACCTGCCAAAATATCTTTCACTATCAGCAAGGTTGCAACAGAGCTGGTAAAAATGCTCAGCTTTGGATACATTTTGAAGGTAGGATCAACTGGATTGGATATGGATGGATAAAAATGCAGGTTTCAGGCCAAGAATGATATGAATGGAGTTTCCATTTACTCAGATGGGAAAACTGAAAAAGAGCAGATTTGTGTGTGCCAGAGGGAAAAGGGTAGTGGAGAGGAGAAACTGAGGTTAGGAAATGTTCAGTTTGAGATGGCTATTAGATAGACATCATAATGAAGATGAAAGGAGATAGTTGGACATTCAAGTTTGAAGTTCAAGAGAGAATTCTAGGCTATAGATATACAATTGAGAGTCAAGAACAAATACATGAAGCTGGATTAGATCACTAAGGGATGAACATAGATACAGGGACACTCTAAGAGGTGGGGGTTGTGGACGTGAGGAAGAAATAGCAAAGAAACTAAGGAAGGAAAGCCAAAGAGTTAAAAACAAAAAAAATCAAATGAGCATGATATATCAGAAGCCAAGTGAAGAGAGTGTTTAAATCAATAGAGCACAACTGATCAATTTTGTCAAATGCTGCTGATAGGTCAAATAAAATAAAGACTGAGGATGGAGCAACATGAAAGTAAATATTACCCTTTTGAAAAGTTTTGATTGAATGGTGGGGAGAAAGGCAGATTACAGTAGGTTCAAGAGCAAACAAAAAGTGAGACATTGGAGCCAGAAATTTAGACAACTCTTTCCATGAAATTCTGGTAAATGAGACACAAAATTTAGTACAAATATAGAATATTTAAATAACATGATTATAAATATGAACTAAGGGATACATATAAAACACTGTACTCAACTATTTCCTAATTTATAATTTCTAAAGTATACACAGATCATTACCAACAATTGACCATAAAAGAGGACAAATTTCAGAAATTTGAAATCTAACAATATGTTCTGAAAAATAATGTAATTAAGCAAGAAATCAATCACAAAAAGATAAAAATTTGTTATGTTTTTGAATACTTAAAATCATACTTATAAATAAATAACCAATTAATCAAATAAGAAGTCATAATGGAAATTAGAAAATATTTTATAAAGAAAGAAGTACACTAAATATGTATGATACATTCAAAAAAGTATTTTGAGGAAATTTCATAGCTTTAAATATGTATATGAGAAAAAAGAAAGCCTCAAAAGTAATAATGTAAGCATTCATCTAAAGAAACTTAAAGAAGGAAAATAGATCTAAAGAAAACAGAAGGAAATAATAAAGGACAAAAGTTAATGAAATAATAAAACAAACAATAGGAAGGATCAACAAAGCAAAATATTGGTCCTTTGAAAAGGCTACTAAAAACAACAGACTAGAAAAAGAGAAAATCACTACAGATTCTGTGGACATTAGAATGTGGAAAGGATATGGTACACAACAGACTCCGATATTACATAGAATGGAAATATGCAACAGAAAATTTTAAATAAGTATGATTAACTGGTTAAGGACACTAATGGAAAAAGTAGACAACATGCAGTAGCAGGTGTATAATGTAAGCAGAGAGAAAGTCTGAGAGAATAACAAAAAATGCTAGAAAAAAATACTGTGACCAAAATGAAAAATGCCCTGGATGGGCTCATCAGTAGACTGGACACAGTCAAGGATAAATCACTGAGCTTGAAGACAGGTCAATAAAAACTTCCCAAACTGAAATACAATGAGGAAAAAAAGAATGAAAAACATAGAACAAAATATCCAGGAACTGTGGGTATAACTGAAATACTAGAAGGAGAGAAAAGAAGAAAAGAGCATAAGAAATATTTGAATGACCTAGAACTCTCCAAATCTATATTCAGAGAGCTGCAAAAAACTGATGAAAGAAATCAAAGATCTAAATAAATGAAGATTTATTCCATGTTCAAGGATTGAAATACTCCATATTGATGTCAATTCTTCCCAACTTGATCTAAAATTCAATGCAAACCCAATCTAAATCCCAGAAAGCTATTTTATAAATATCAAGAAACTAATTCTAAAGTTTACATGGAAAAGCAAAACACCCAGAATAGCCAATACACTATTGAAGAAGACAAAGTTCACTGCAGGTTATGGCAGCTCTTTCAGACAGCATGGTCTGGCAAAAGAATAAACAAAATAGATCAATGGAACAGAATGAAGAGCCAGAAAAAAGGCTCAAACAAATATAGGCAACTGATCTTTTACAAAGGAAAGATAACAAAGACAGAGCAGTCTTTCAACAAATGCTGGTAGAACAATTTCAGGATTTCCATATGCAAATTAAGTGAATATATATACAAACTTTACATCGTTCACAAAAGATAAGTCAACATAGATCACGGACCTTAAGGATAAAATGCAAAACCTATACAACTTCTATAAGAAAACGGAGGAGAAAAATATGTGCCCTTGGGTTTGGTGATGTTTTTAAATACAACACCCAAATCACAATTCATGAAAGAAAAAGTTGGCAAGTTGAACTGTATCAAAACTTGAATTGTCGGCTCTACAAAAAACACTGATAAAAAAATAAAAATCCAAAGCTCAGACTGGGAGAATATATTTGCAAAACATTTTTCTGACAAGAATCTGTATCCAAAATATACAAAAAGTTGTTAATACTCAAAAATAATAAAAGACAACTGAAAAATGGGCAAAAGATCTAAATAGACACCTCACCAAAGAAGATATCCAGATGGCAAATAAACATGAAAAGTTGTTCCACATCATTTGTCACAGGAGAACTACTAATTAAAACAATGAGCTATCACTATACACCTATTATAATGGCTAAATACAAAAATATTTAACAATATTAAATGTTAACAAAGATGTAGAGCAAGAAAAACTCATTCATTATGGGTGAAAATGCAAAATGGTAGTTACTTTGGAAGAGAGGTTGGCATTAAAGCTAAATATAATTCTACTATATGATTCAGCAATTGTGCTCCAAGGTATCTGCTGAACTGATTTGAGAACTATTTCCACACAAAAACCTTCACGAGAAAGTTTATAGCAGCTTTATTCATAATTGCCAAAAACTGGAAGTAACCAAGATGTCCTTCAATAAGTGTATGAATAAACACACTGTGGTACAAACATTGATAATTATTCAATGCTAAGAAGAAATGAACTATCAAGGCACATGGATGAACCTTAAATGCACATCGCTAAGAGGAAGAAGCCAGCCTGAAAAAGCTATATAATTATATCATGATTTAAATTATATGACATTCTAGAAAGTCAAACATTACCTCAGCCAGGTTATCAACAGTGATAAATCATATTGATAGTATGTGCTTACGATACCTTGGATATATATGTACCCTAAAATGGCACTTTATCTCTGTGACCTTTCTCTCAAAACCATATTACCCACTCCAATCATGAGAAAAACATCAGACAACCTCCAATTGAGAGATATTCTACCAATTACCTGATCAGTACTTTAAAACTGTCAAGGTCATCAAAAATAAGGAAAGTCTGAGACTGTCATAGCCAAGAGTAGCCTAAGGAGACATGACAACTAAATGTAATGTAGTGTCTTAGATGGGATCCTGGAACAAAAGAAGGACATTAGGGGAAACTAAGGAAATCTGAATAAGGTATGGACTTTAGTAATAATGTACCAATATTGGTCCATTAATCATAACAAATGTGCCATGCTAATGTAAGGTGTTAATAACAGAGAAAATTGGGTATGAGGAATGTAGAAAATCTGTAGTATCCTCACAATTTTTCTGTAAATCTAAAAGTGTTCTAAAACACAAAGTTTATTTTAAAAACAACTGTATTTTCGTATCAAGCAATAAACAATCAGAAAGTGAAGTTTTAAGATTCCATTTACAACAGCATCAAAAAATCGGAAATACTTAACAATAAATCTGACAAAAGAAGCATAAGACCTGTACACTAAAAATAATAAAATATCCTACGGGAAATTAAAGATCTAAGGAAAAGGGAGAGAGATACTGTGTTCATGAGTGGGAACACTTGATATCCTTTAGATGTCATTCCCCCAATTCCAATTAAATTCCCAATCAGGCTTATTTGTATATTTGTGAAGCTAATTCAAAGCTAATTCCAAAATTAAGCTGCAAAGAAACCAGGATAGCCAAAAGAACTTTGAGAAAGAACAAAGTTGGAGGACTAGCACTACCTAATTTGAAGACTTAAAACAAACTAATTGGGAGAGTTGTATTTCCCATCAAGATATATAAATAGATCCATTGAACAAAATAGATAACCAAGAAACAAACCTACACTTGTATGGACAACTGACTTTCTACAAGGGTAGAAAACAATTCAATGTAGAAAGGGTAGTTTTTCAACAAATGGTGCTGGAACAATTAGATATCCATATGCAAAAAAGTAAACTTTGATCTATGTCTAGTACTATACACAAAAAGTAACTTGAAATGGATCACAGATTTAAATTTAGGAGTTAAAACTATAAAACGGCTAGAAGAAAACATGCAAGAAAATCTCAGTTACCTTAGGTTTAATGATCTCTTTAAAAGAGCACAAAAAGTGGGATATGAATTTCTGAAAATGAATAAATTTCATTTAATGAAAATCAAGAACATATGCTCCTTAAAAGACGCTGTCAAGAAAATGAAAAGGCAAGCCACAAACAGGGAGAAAATATGTACAAAACATATACCTGACAAAAGACTTATATCTAAAATACTGAAAAAATGTTCATGACTTAATAATTATATCACAACTCAATAAAAGTGTGCAAAACATTTGAACAGACACTAAGGAAGATATATGGAAGGCCTATAGCATATGAACAGAAACGTGAAATCGTTAGTCACTGAAAAAAGCAAATTAAAACCATAATATACCTATTAGAATAGCTAAAATTAAGATACCACACACCAAGTGTTGGTGAGGATATGGAACAACCAAAACATTCATTCACTGGTGGTGCCAAATGTAAAATAAAATAGGACAACCACTTTGGAAAACAGTTTAATGGTTTCTTCAAAAGTTAAACATATATCCATCACATGACTCAGTCACTCTATTTACTCTTCAGGATTTATCCAAGAGAAATAAAAGCATATGTCCATACAAAGACTCACAGAAGAACATTCATAAGTTTTATTTGTTTAGGCCGAAACAGCAAACAACCAAAATGTCTATGACCTATATCCATACAATGGATACTACTCAGTGATAAACAGAAATAAATTCTTGTTTATATGTGATGACAGGGATAAATCTCAGAATATCCTGACAAAAGTATACGGTATGATTTCATTTATATACCATTTTAAAAAATACAAACAAATTTCTATGACAGACAGCAAATCAGTGGTTGCCTAGGGATTAGCAAGGTACGGGACAGGGGACAGAGGCCATGAGGAAACTTTTGGGAGCAATGGTTAGGGATACTATCCTGATTGGGGTGACAGTTATACAGGTACATACATATGTCAAAATAGACCAAACTTCAATAATACTATTAAAAAAAAACGTAAACCAAAAAAGTCTCCAATTCTACATCTACCTGTTAGAGTATTTTAATAAACTGCTAAAATGCTTTCAAAGAACTTCTGAAGAGATGGGAAAATGCTTATGGTACACAATTAAGTGAAACTGCTCAAATATATAACTGAATATAGGATGAAGTCAATTACACAGAATGTTTATACACACAGATAAAAATACTTCTGGTTAGAAACAGACCTACATTAACAATAGTCTTCCCTGGGTTATGGAATCATGGGTGATTTTCTTTACACTTGATTTTCCAAGGCTTTCTTGTTGATGTTGTTTTATTTCATTATTATTTTTATTTTACCTGAAACCTCAATGTCCTTTTAAGCCAGAAATTAACACAAAGATGAAGGGAGGAATTTGAGTGATGATCTACCCTGACAAGTGACTCCAATGTACACACCACAGACCCTTGAAAGATCACAGAGAAGACTCCGGGAACTCATATATGTGAACCAAGTATTATCCATAACTTAGTAATTTGTTTCACACATACGTGAGCTACTATTTTTCAGACGCTCACAGACACACTGAAAATCAACCTTACTGCATCTGTAGAACCTCTAGTTTCCACATCAACAGAAACTAAAAGGGAAACAAAACCATGAACACGGGGGTCATCAGAAGCTCATTCCCTTCCACTTAGTGCCTGTAGGCCACCTTCCTGGACTTTCTTCTGCTACAGCACCAGCATGCAGGAAGGGCTAAGCACAGCAGCCGGCGGCCAGTTGAAAAGTTCCATTACATGTTCCTGTTTCTCTGCTACGCCTTTTTATTATATTCTAAACCACACTTCTTCTAAGCTTTGTGTAAAGCCTGTGCTTTGTATGTTCAACTCCACAACATAATTTAAGTTATAAAGTTAAATTAACAATCAAATGCCAAAGCCCAACGTGCTGTACCCAGAATGGCTTTGTAAAAGCTATTCTAGTAAAGCATTGAGGCTTTCTCCAGAGGTGAAATTGAGATGACTAAAGTTTGAGTTCTGGTGAAGTGTGGCACTGCCAATCTGTGATTGATCTTGGGGAAATCACTTAATGTGTGCTGAGGTTTCTACAGCTGCTTGGTAATAACCCTCCCCAAAATTAAAGTCAACAAATAATTTAATTACTGTTATAAAATACACTACAAAAAGCAGAGTTATTTATAATAAACTATTAGTTGTTCAAAGGCAATTTAGTTTACCTCAAAGAATTATTCTCTGCTTTTTGTCTGCCAAGTTCACTTTCTGTATCCATTGCTTTTCTTGCTAGTGATTTCATTTCTTTTTCCACAGTGGTTATGGTTTCCTTCATCAGAGTCATATTTGACATTTGCTCCATACGTTCATCATCAAGCTATACAAGTAGAATGACAAGGTTACTACCGTCACTAAGAAAGTCTTAGTGATCTTCCTAAGGAGACATCTTCCCTTTGTAAAACTTGTATAGGACAAGATTTATACCATGAGATGATCAGGTTAGGCTTGAACGCTGTGGAAGGCTGCATGGACAGGGGACAAGAATAGTATATCCATCTACATTTTCCATCTGGTTCAATTTGACTTTAGCATACATATCCTATTTGCAAAAAAATTTCTTATTTGTTGTTCAACATTAACAAATTATAGCTATAAAGTGGAATTATGAAAAAAATTGTTTCCCCCATCTACTGCAATTTTCTACTCATTATAAAAACACAATGCAGATAAACTTATAAATATTCAATTAAATATGGTAACAGAAAGTCACATTCCCTTAATTCTGTTTATATAGTCATAGTATCTCAAATAAAGCACCTCAAATCCTTGGTTAGTAAAATAGGTGATGCTTCCCAATTAAGTTCATTTACATATATTTTTCTCATTAATTTTCATTTCAACATAATTTTCTCTCCCCTATCTACTCTTTAGGTAGACTACCTCAGTTTCCCTGTATCTGGCAATGTTTTCTTTAATGACACAGAGATAAAAGTTTTGCTAAATTTCCTGAGAATGCATCCCTAATGGTTTTTTTTTAAAAAGAGCACACTTTGCAACCTAACATAAAAAGGATTTTACTCCCATTTTTAGAAGGGAATAAACAATGAAGAATTGACAATTTACACCATATACACACCACCTTAAGTACTTTAGGATTAGAAGCCCTATCTTAGAAAAATAATAGAACTTCTCTGAACATAAAAAGAAAAGGAAAAGGGAAAGCCATTGACAGGTTATAGCCCAAAGTGCAAAAGTGACTTTTCTTTACGTTATGAACTGTACACTCCAGCTCCTCTATCCTTTGTTCCAAGTGAGCCTTCTCATTAAATGCTGTCTCTTGGGCAATCTGGGTGAAAAAACAGAAACAAAACAAAGTGCTTTCAATGTCACTGCATTGTGTTTCACAAATGTTCACACAGATACAATTCTTCCAAACCTTTAGCCTTTCCCTCAGACTATCTCGTTCTGTGGTCATTCTTCGTAAATCAGTGAAGGCTACATCTCTTTCAGTCTCCACCCTCCGGAGGATGGCATGTGCTGTTGTTGATTTAGGAGACTTACAGCTTTTCATCATTTCTCGTCGAAGTCGGGCAATTTCTTCCTGCGCCTATTATTTAAATACACAGATAGACTCCTGTTGAACAAGCTTTAGAACAGACATAAATATAGCTATTTATATCCAGCCAATTAAAACCCAAACCTATTATCAACAGGCAGGGAATGGGATAATGGTATAATTTGGACTGTATAAGATTGTAATCAGTATCTATTCAGCTAGTCTCCAAGTCTCAGAGAAATGCAAACCCAATTTCCAGAGCTAAGCCTTCACCAGATTCCTGGACCTCATCTCCTGAAGTGTCTTCTAAGATATCCCAAAGTAAACTATAATTATTTCCTCCCACTTTGAATAGCACTCTGTCCACTGGCTCTTTCTCCCCTGACTTCAACCATGCACAGGGCTCCCAAATCTTGAAAAATTGTCACTTAATCCTGTTGTGCCCATTTACCATCTTATGCCACTCTCTCTTTCAAGTGTCTCTACCACGGCCTGTTCCTTACTACCCATTTTCTCACCCCACTGTAACCTGGCTCCCACACTCACCATTTTGCAGAATTTCAACTAATGACCTGCCCATACCTAATGGCCTTTTCTCAGTTCCTGTTCTTAATATTTTGGTACCATTTGACATTGTTTTCAACACCCTCTTTGAAATTTCTTTCTCCCTTGGTCTTATAACATTGTTCTGCCTTTGTTTCCTGTCTTATTTTTCTCTTTCAAATAAAAAAAACTTCCCAAGACCCTCTATTTACAGCTTTCTCATTCAAAGAACTCATCCACTTTTGAAGGCTCAAAACTCACCTCTAAGCAGATGACTTCTAAATCTACATATTCTGCTGTTGCTTTTCTCCCTACTCCAGTCACAAATTTCTTACTGTTCATGGTGATTATTACCTGAATATACTCTATCTTTCTGAAAGCAAACATCTTTTCTATCAAATCACCAATGACTTTGCTATTTCTTTTTCTATTACCACAATTCTTCAGTCATTCAAAACAGAACTTCAGACATTTCCATTGATCCCTCATTTTTTCTCGATTCAAATCTTCTCAAGTCTTCCTTGACAACATCCTAGTTTAGTCCCTTAATACCTCATCCATGTACTACTGCAACAGTCTTCTAAAGAGTCCATGGTTTCTCCTTCCTTCAGTTTTCTTGAAGGAAAAGTTGTTAAATATGAAGATAACATATAAAGACTACATACGAGGATCCAAGGTGAAAGAGGACTCAGTGGAAGCTACACTGACACTCCCAGGTTCAAACTGGAATTACAACTAAAATATAGAAAAACCATCCTGAATAATCAAATGCAACTGAAGACGAGCTGGAAAGCACCCTCACAACTAAGGATAAAAAGTGGAGACCACACAGAGACTAGTAGGAAGTATGGAGGTGCCAGAGGGCTGGCTGGACTCCCACAGGCAGCAGCTGAAAGTCTGGGGGGATTTCACAGCTCTTGGGGGTACCCACTGAGAACTCTGGCATCTAAACCCCAAGCTGGGCTACCCAGCCCAGAGCTCCAGAACTGAGAAAGGTGAACACATAACATCTGGTTGTGAAATGAAGCAGAGTTTCTGTCTGCCAGGGAGAGATGGCTGAAAATAATGGTGCCCTCTTAAAGGGCCAACACAAAAAGTTTTTTGTTCATCCACTCACCTTGGGGGCTGGTAGAGGGAAGGCAGAGTGGACTAGAACAGTGTGAGGAGAATTCAGTGGGGATAGCTGGGGGAAGGGAGCTGAGACGGCACCCATTTGGACCCTAGTGCTGAGTCATCCCGCCATACAGCAGGGGACATCTTTCTCAGGCAGACATTTACCTTCCAAGCAGCTTTTGCCTGGAGGGGAAGCAACTGCCCCACCAGGATGGAAAACCTCTGGCCATAGCCTATGGAGTTTCTATAGCCTAAGGCTCCTTAAGAGACTGATAGCAATTGGCTACCCCACCCTGTGGAATTTCTACAGTCTGAGGCTCATCAAGACACTGAATAACAATAGCCTCTGGGTGTTTTGAGTCTTTGCCTGATTTGCTTCTGGACCCAGGGCTTGGAAAAGCAGACCTTGGTGTATATCTTGGTCCTGTCCAAACAGGCCCAGTCCCAGCAGACGAAACCAGAAGCTCTGGAGTGTGGAAAACTTTAAACAGGGTACTCAAGGCCAGTCACAAACAGCATCTGGCATTGGCCTGCACCAGAGACCATCCAAAAGACTGGGAGTCCTAGCAGATCTACCTAATACATAGAAGCAAATCCAAACAGGCAGCCAAAATGGGGAGACAAAAAAAAACAAGCCCCAAATGAAAGAACAAGAGAAGTCTCCAGAAGAAGAGCTAACTGAAATGGAGATAAGCAATCAATCACATATAGAGTTCAGAATACTGATCATGAAGATACTCAACAGCATGAAAAAAGATATGGGAACTATGAAGGAAATTAAGAATGACATAGTAGAAATAAAAAAACACACCAAACATTATAAGGAATGAACAGAGATTAGGGGAAGCTGAGGATTGGATCAGCAAATTAGAAGACAGGGTAGAAAAAAATCACTCAATCAGAGAACCAAAAAAACCCCCACAATTAAAAAACAAGAGAACAGTTTAAGGGAGCTCTGGAACAACATAAAACATAACAATATTAGCATCATAGGGGTGCCAGAAGAGGTTGCAAGGATTAGAGAATCTGTTTGAAGAAATAATGGTAGAAAACTTCCCTAACCTGGTCAAGGAAAAAGTCACACAAGTTCAGGAGGCACAAAGAGTCCCAAGCAAGAAGAACCCAAAAAGGCCCATGCCCAGACACATCATAATTAAATGCCAAAAATTCAAGTCAGAGAGAGACTCTTAAAGGCAGTAAGAGAAAAGCAAGCTGTTACCTACAAAGGAGCTCCCCATAAGGCTGTCAGCTGACTTCTCATGAGAAACTCTACAGGCCAGAAGGGAATGGCAGGAAGTATTCAAGGTAATGCAAAATAGGATCTGAAACCAATACTACTCTATCCAGCAAGGCTATCATTCAAAAATAGATGGTGAAATAAAGAGCTTTCTTAACAAAAAAAGGCTAAAGGAATTTATCACCACCAAACCAGCATTGCAGGAAATGTTAAAGGGACTGCTGTAATAAGAAGTTGAAATAAAGAGAATGAGAAACATAGGCATAAAGAAATAAAATAGCAGTAATAATTATCTATCAATAATAACCTTAAATATAAATGGTTAAATGTCCCAATTGCAAGACATAGGGTAGCTGAATGGATAAGAAAACAAGACCCAAATATATGCTGATACAAGAGACCCAACTCAGAAAAAAAGACTCACACAGGCTGGAAAGAAAAAAACAAAAACAAAACTTCTGGAGGACTTTAAAGGAGAGATCAACAGCAATACAGGCATAATAGAGGACTTTAACACCCATTGACTTTCCTAGATAGATCTTCCAGATAAAAAATCAACAAGGAAACAGTGACTCTAAATGACACACTAGATCACATGGATTTAATTGAAATTTACAGAACATTCCATTCCAAAGCTGCAGAACAGGCATTCTCCTCAAGTACACATGGAACATTCTAAAAGACAGACCACATGTTAGGACACAAAACAAGTCTCTACAAGTTTAAGAAGACTGAAATCATATCAACCATCTTCTCAAACATTTACACAATGGAATACTATGCAGCTGTAAAAACTAAGGATCCCTCCTTACCCTTTCAGACAGCATGGTGGGACCTAGACAGTAATATGCTAAGCAAAATAAGCCAGTCAGAGAAAGACAAGAGACACATGATCTTACTCATATGTGGAATCTAATGAACAAAATAGAACCAGAGACACAGAAGCAAGGAACAGACTGAGGAATCTCAGAGGGAAGGCCGGGGTGGGTGGGTGGTGGGGGAGAGATTAACATAAGAATTTATATGCATATATGCATAACCTACAGACACAGACAATAGGGAGTGAAGGGGGGAGGGGTACAGGATGGAGGAGGTCAATGGGGGAGAAAGGTGACATTTGTAATACTTTCAACAATAAAGATAAACTTAAAAAATTAAAGAAATAAAATCCATGTATGAGATAATATAAAACTGTTACCAGGTTAAAATTGTAAAAGTATGGCTTTAGTTACATTTCTTCTGTTTTAAAAACAAAACAAAGAAACAACTGCCCATTACTTATAAAGCAAAGTATAAACCCCTTGTAAGGCCCAGTGACCAGGCTCCACCATATAGTCCAGAAGCTGGTAAACCACACTGGCTCACAGGCCAAATCGAGCCTGCCTCCTGTTTTTTGTAGGTCTATAAGCTAATAATGGTTTTACATTTTTAAATGGTTGAAAAAAATCAAAAGAAGAAAAATATTTCATGACAAGTAAAATAATATGAAATTCAAATTTCAGTGTCCATAAATAAAGTTGTATTGTAACAGAGCAAATGTATTCATTTATGTATTGTCCATGGGTGCTTTTGCACCACAAAGTCAAGAGCTGAATAGCTGTGACAGATCGCATGGCCTGCAGAGCCAAAGATACTTATTATCTGGGCCTTCACTGTAATATTTTAAACAAAAATAAAATTTAAAGATTAAAAAAAAAAAAAGTATGCAGACTGCTCTACCTCTCAAGCTCAGCTCCCCCTTCCTCCACTGACTCATACCTTTGGTTCTAGTCTTTAACTGATCCACTTATCTGCTGATTTTCCTGCCTTTATCAATTTGTCTCACAGCATTCCTTTAATCTGAATGTTCCTTCCTAGCCCTTTCAAGATAACAGAAATCCCATTCATACCGCCCTCAGGACTCAAACTCAACATTGTCTAGCAAAGATTTACGTGATCACCATAAAGAAAAATACCCATTTATTTTATTTTTACAATACCTTCTAGACTACTTATGCTACAGTAACAAAAAATAAAGACAATATACTTTATCTCCCCAACAAGATTGCAAAAATAGAAACCAATGTCTGTGAATGTTTTTAAACTGTGTTTCATGGCACTCCACGGCTTAATGAGGCAGCTTCTCATTAACTAATTTACACATCAAATCTCAATATAAAATAATCTGAAGAGAAGGAATATGGCAAAAATTTGAAAATCACTAGCTTATAATATACTTATGCAAGTGTAGGATTTTCAAGGCAGAGGTTTCAATAAAATAATCTCATACTTTATACTAATGCACACAAGGCTTCTCATGAAAGGACCTTCCCACCCCTTAGCTGTCCTGGCCCAAAAATCATGGGTACGTACATTGACTCAGGTTTCATGGCACAGGCACAGACACAGACACCAGGGAATTCTAATCAAGCCAAGTAATCACCCCCACACTTCAGACAACGGGAATTCGAATCAAAGCGAAGCAATTACCCCACACACTTAGAAGTGGTAGCTGCTTTTTAAATTCATCTAACTAAAAACAATAAAGCTAATTATAGAGGAGAATATCGTGTATCATCCATTAAATAGCTAATATAATGTTTAGTAAGATCTTACTAAGACTGCTGAGGAGCAGAAATTAACAAGACTGAGAATAGTGTGTGAAAGAAGACAGTACTGTGATTTAATCAAAAGGATTTCATGCTATGATATAGTAGACACTGACCATTTCTTTTATATATTAAGATATATGCCCAGACTGATCCATTTCCACATGGGCAAATTCACCTATAACAAGCTTAATTAAATGGCAAAGAGCAGACCCAAACAGGAGTCAGGAAATCTGGATTGAATCCTGATGTTTCTGGGCAAATCAGTTAACCTCATTAGCTCTGCCTTCTCACATATAAAATGAAGCAAACAGGCCTTATAATCATGGTCTCCAAAGTCACTTTAGTTATTTAAAAACAGGTCATTAAGCTTGACTTCAAACTAAAATAAAATCCACTAAAGTGAACTTTAAAACTTTGAAACAAAGAATAAAAAAAACCACCAGTATCTCCATCTTAGCCCATCATCCTGCACAAACTTGCTGTAATTCTTTAAAAAATTTGTTATTTTTAAAAGAAATTATGTTGATAATGTATGGGGTTTAATATTTGTGGATTAAAGAAACTATTTGGTTAATAGAGCTATTAATTTTAAGCTAAAAATAGAGATAAACTACAAACTGATGTTACTCTCTGAAATTAAACAAATTATATGGCAGTTTCTTAAGTGATTGATAGTACATCAAAATATGTTACTATTTTTTACTCTCCAAATTAAAATCTTTTTACCTTGAACTCAACATACCCTTCCATTTAACATTTTTCTCCGTATCTTATTCCAAACGTCAGACTATTTTCTATGTATATGATCTTTCATGGCTATGGGGATAAAATGTGTGTGTGTGTGTGTACACATATACTGTATTGGAAATATATTTCATTAAAAATATCTTAAGAACAAAGGTAATTCTTAACTGGTAGTTAAATGAATTTGATTGGCAGGTTTAAGCATACCTAACAAATTGTGTATCTAGAATTAACTATTACTACTTACATATTTTGTTTCCTTAAAACCAAGTTTACCTGTTCATAAAGGACAAAGGTCTTGTCTCTCTCCGATGTAAGAACCTTGACATTACCCTGAATTTCTGCCAAATGTCGCTCATATTTTTCCAGCATGCACTTAAGCTCTTCGCGGTCTCGTGTTGTCCTCAAAAGGTCTACATCACAGGTTGTACCCTACAATTATTATATAAGAAATGTGAAGTTCTTCTTCGACATGATGGCAGTACACAGTCTCTAAGTACTTAAGCAAACATGATGATATAGTAAACAGAAATGATAAACAAGTTTAAAAGTCACCTCTCTTTTAAACAGCTTCATCCCAAATTGCTCCAAATTGTCTGATTAGCTCCCAACCACTACTAATGCTGGGATAAAGAACCAATTTCAATGATCCACTGTCCATCAAAGAGACCTATGTATGCCTCCCAAACTCTCTGATATACCAATTCATGTCAATCAACTTGAATTATTTTCAGATTAGGTAAATCAAAGAATAAAAGTCAGTGTTTGACCAACAAACTCCAAAATATGTATAACTTTCCAAAACCTACCCGGGAAGATGGAGGTGGGTGTCTCGGACTTTTAGATCTACTTCTGATCATCTTTCTCAAGTTTTGAGCTTCACTCTCGTAGTAATCTCTGTCTGCTTCTAAAGTCTTGATAAAGGAATCAAGTCTGAAAAAAAATTTATTTTGTGTTTTTTCAATCTCTAAAATTATCTTACCAGGGAGAAAAAATTAGGCCATTATTTCAAGCTAAACTACACCGTCATTTTCTACATGAAGTTGAACACAAGCAGGATCCTTAAAAATAATAATTGTGGTGTTTTAAAAATAACTTTAAAAAATCATACTTTAAAAAAAAGCAGTTAGAGCCCGGCTGGGCGTGGCTCAGCGGTTGAGCGTCGACCTAGGATCCAGNATTAGAGCCCGGCTGGGCGTGGCTTAGCGGTTGAGCGTCGACCTAGGATCCAGGCGATTGGGTTCGATTCCCGGTCAGGGCACATGCCTGGGTTGCGGGCTTGATCAATGACTCTGTCATCATTGATGTTTCTCTCTCTCTCTCCTTCTCCTTTCCTCTCTCTGAAATCAATAAAGGTATATTTTTTTAAAAAAGCAGTTAGATATCTTTCTTTTCCTCCATTTCTGAATGTTCTATATTTTTATTTAACTAAAAGTACCCTTTAAATTTACTCAATAATTTTGGAAAAAAAAAAATGGTAAAGAAATTTCAGAGAGGCCAGGAATGTCTAAAGATCTAGTCACAAATCCTAGAAATAAAATTACTTTGCTTACAAAAAGTTGTATAGCATCTAAGTTTTGTTCAATAATTGTTCAAGGAATGAATAAATTAAACGAATGCTGGATATTCCATACTTATATAAACTTTCAAGTGCATTCCCATTCACTTCAGTATATTTAGAAACATTTCTTTTACAACATTTCTTTTACCAATGCTTTACTGGAAGGAAATGATAGAGATACTTACAGAGAAGGTATTTCAAATATTTTAAATAATAACATTACAGTGTCTAAATAGCAGTTTTCATTTCACATTGTTAGATAAAGAAAACATATTACTTAGAATTAAACAACAAAATCTGACTGACAGGTATTTATTACTAAGAAAAATCAAAATGAATGTGTAGACAAATGCATTTTACATTTTGAGAATGAAATTATTCAGTTATCAATTTAAATCAATTAACAGCTAAGGGCATTAACAAAACTAACCAAAAGTTCTCTCCCCCTCCATGAGAGAAAGGAGTAACAATGAAACAGCAAGCCCAGCATCAGGGCTGAGTGTAGAAAACAAACATGTTTTATTGTTCACAAAATCATGAGAGTCAAAACATATGTACAATTTTTCTTTGTTTTACTATACTAACAAAAATAAAAATTATTCCTTCACAAATATTTAAGAAAAATGTACTTACAGATCTAAGTCTTTTTATTGTATCTTCCAATACTGTTATGTTATTTTGCTGGAAAACGAGTTCAATCTGAAAATCAAGCCAGAAAAAAATTATTTGGATTTTAAATGTTTAAACTGATTTAACTGGAAAAAGAGAATCAAAAGAGCAAGCCACTTAAAAATAAAAACATACAAACAGTGAATATTTTACAAAAGAAATAATACTCTACTTCTTCACATTTCCCTACTTTTGACAGTTCCTTTACATTATCTAATGTCTTGTATAAGATATTGATTGTATTTTACCAAATGATTCCCCACAAACTGGAAAAAATGTTAATACTAATTATAATCCTGAAGATGATAATAGGGAATAAAAGAATCATTAGAATTTTAAAAGCTTTCCCAAATCACCATAGTCAGAAGGGATTGTCTTTCCCTCTGAACTTTTAACAGTTTAGTTCAATCCAATCCACAAAAGCTTTTTGTATCAGATTTATGACATCAAACACACCCAGTTTCATAGTATAGTTACTCATAGTTATATATTTAGTGTATGACTAAATTGTATGTTCCTAGAGGCCAGTGACTGTTTTTATGCAAAGCTGTAATGGTCTTTGCTAAAAGTTGGCAAGTTAGTTTAATAATTTTCTCAATTCATAAACCTCCCCTTCATTATTCTAAACTAAAATGCACTATATTTTAAATATATTCTGGAATTACTGCATATCATTTGTTCTTTTATATATATATATACATATATATATATACACACACACATATATATATACATATATATATATATATATATATATATATATATATATATCTTT
>NW_015505020.1:28236-46114 GCF_001595765.1 Miniopterus natalensis
GACTGGGGATTGAGCCCGCAACCTGGGCATGTGCCCTGACCAGGAATCGAACCCCGATCGCCTGGATCCTAGGTCTACGCTCAACCACTGAGCCACTCCTGGCCAAGCTCATTTGTTCTTTTGACCAAAGTACTTTTCTAAGATTTCTCTAGCAGTCAGTATTTTTATGAAATACTAAGGGTTATTATGGTATGAGACATAATTTATGTACATTTGGCTAAGCTTATACTTAGTTATTTGGGTAGGCAATTTTCAGTACTTTATACTACTATATAGACACTAAAAAAATGGATATATATTGAATTATGTGTAAAGATGTCCATACTAAATTAGTATAAAAACCGCAGAAGGTGTGCCCTAGCCAGTTTGGCTCAGTAGTTAGAGCGTCAGCCCGCAGACTGAAGAGTCTTGGGTTCGATTCCAGTCAAGGGCAATGTACTGCAGTTTCAGGCTCAATCCGTGGCCTCAGTCGGGCGTGTGCAGGAGGCAACCAATCACTGTGTCTCTTTCACATCGATGTTTCTCTTTCTCTCTCCCTTCTACTCTCTCTGAATAACATTTTATATTCTTGTAAAAAATAAATTTATACACACATATCCCAGATGCAGATGGAAGAAAACTAACAATATATAAACTGAGGAAGATGGATTATGTCTAGTTATAGCAAGGTATGATTACAGCAGATGTTATTTTATATAGGCTGAAATTTCTAATAATAGATATGTATTACTTTACATATAAAAAACATAATGCTGATTCCACTCTGAAAAACAAATTATAACTGGCCCAGGTGAAAAGATAGCTAACCTAGTGTGTTCATTTATTTGACAGTTGTTTAATGAGGACTTACTATGTGCCTGACATCGTGTTAAATGCTAGGTCTGGGGGGAATAAAACAGACAAAAAACTGCCTTCATGGAGCTGACATTCTAGTTCAAAAGAGAAAAACGAAATATATTAGGCAAAATATATGCCAGATAGTGATTGTGTCATTCAAAAAATATATAATGAGCACTCACATCTGTTGTAGGCACTTCACCTACAAAAGAAGTAGACAAAATACATCAAGATTCCTGCCTTTGGGGATCTGATATTCCAGCTGATAGACAATAAAAAATACCTAACAAATAAATTATATAGTACACTAGAAAAAAAGAGCAGAGTTAAGGATATTAGGGGTGTTTTGAGGAAGAGGTTAGAATTTGAAATAGGGTGCCCAGGGAAATCAATGAAAGGAGCCCTTTGAGCAAAGACTTAAAGGAGGGAGGCAACCAGATAAAAATCTGAGAGAACATTCCAGGCAGAAGATACAGCTTATAGCAAAGGTCCTAAGGCCAAAGATGTTTGCTAAATTCCAAGGAATAGTAAGGAGGCTAGTGAGGCTGGAGCAGAGGGAGGGAGGGATAAGTAGTAGGAAAGGGCTACAGAGAAAAATAAAGCAAAGTGTGTGTGTGTGTGTGTGTGTGTGTGTGTGTGTGTGTGTAAGAGGGGGGGTTAAAACTTAAATAAGCTTTACCTTTGCCTTCCACATGGTAGGCTCTGAGATATTTTCATTGACTGAACCACATACAAAGGTAACAATAATGACAGTAGCTACCAGAGAGCCAGTCTAATAATGGCCTCTATGTGAATTAAAAAACATAAATTCTATCAAGAAACTAGTACTGGTGAAATTGCAATTCTGCTTCTTCATACTTCAAAAGGTTGTGTTCAATCATCTGGGAAACATTGTTTTAAGACATGAATGATAAATGACCCAAAATGAGAAGACAAAAGGAGGCATATAGTTGTGGTTTTTAATGTCCACAAATTCTGACATCTCTTCCACCAAAGATGGAGCCTGACTGCCCTCCTCTTAAGTATGGGCTGCACTTAGCGACTCACATCTAATGAAAGGATGTGGTGGTGTATAACGTGTGAGACTGGATCATAATAGGCATTACAGAGTCCTCCTTGCTGTCTCTCTTGGATCACTGGCTTGCAGACAAGCCAGCTGCCATAAAGAATATATTGAAGAACACCAGGGAAAGGTCCACCAGGCAAGGAGCTGAGGCTTCCTGCCAAAAGCCAACAGCCATCTGAGTAAGCCACACCTTGCTGAACAGCTATTTTGAGCCAGACTCGCCCATGAGGCAGTATATTTTTCCGCACTTGAATATTAAAGGAAAGCATTCGAATAAACTTAAATGTATTTTAGTCATATTTTGTATTTATATTACCATATGTCAAAATTAAACGTGTTGCATATGTGTTAATATTTACATACATATTGTGTTTCACTATGTGTTCCCTTAGAAGAACATAATTTACACGACCTAATGGGATTTTTTTTACCACTGGTTACTATGTTTTGTAATATATGATCTCGCAGCTCTTATAATCTGAGCCTAAACAAAGATAACTTAGAAACAGTCTAGATCACTCTTTCAAGACTCTACATTGATACTTAAATTAATGTAAGTGCAGACACGAGTTATCTTGTGACCTGTCAATGACATTTGGGAATGGGAACATGAGTATACTTGTAACCAGTCAGCAAGGTATTAAAAGCAAAATTCCAGTACCAGTCAAGCAATGACTGCAGCCTAGCCGTCATCTTGATTACAACTCACGAGAAACCATGAACCAGAATGACTCAGCTAAGCTGCTACTACTGAAACTTCAAGATATAAATGTTTGTCATTTAAGGCCATTAAGGTTTAGGGGTAATTTGTTACATAGCAATAGATAATACAATAGTAAATATTCAAAAGATTTTTATGGAATGATGGAAGAAGTTACTCTTTAAAAAGCTGACCTTTGAAAAATGACTAAAAGTGGATTTCAAGATGGCTGCAGAGTAGGTGGAAGCTACACACACCTGCTCCTGGCCCCAAACTGGATTTACAGCTAAATTATAGAGCAATAGACCTGAATAACCAAATGAAGGCTACCTGAACTAAAATATTATAACCAAGTATTTACAGGATAAGCCACATAGAGACTGGTAAGAAGGGCAGAGACATGGAAAGGGCTAGCCTCCACACCCAGGTGTGGTGGCTGAGAAGCCAGAAGGGTATCGTGCTGCAAAACTCCCTTCCCCCAGTGCCTGGGGTGTCAACTCCACACAGGGATCCCAAACCCAGAACAACAGAGATGGAAGAGGAGCACACATAGCATCTGGAGGTGAAAATGAGAGGGGATTCAGTCCACTTGGGAGACCCAGATGCCACCTTCCCAGGGGTGAGCACTCCTATTGTTACAGCACTAGCCTGGGGAGTGCACTGCCTGGTCTCCAACTGTGGGCTAGGCCACTGTGGCATACTCAGATTGTCCAGAGGAGTCACCCAGCACTGACTTTAGGGGCCCTTTTTTTCTGGGGAGGTTCTTGGAGGAGACTCAGACAGTGACTAAAATGTACAGCTTTGGAAAGAGGGCTAGTCTCCTCCACCTTAAGTGCACAGCCAGTACCCTTCCCCCCATATGCCAAATCACTTGGTGGGCCCCATCCTACTGAGTTCACCCACACAGGAAAACTGGTGTGCCACATACAGCTGGGACTTTCAGAGCATGTTTCCTGGGAAAGCTTTTGAATGGGAACCAGACAGGCAGGTGCTGGGGTGTGCGGCTATAATGCTGGGCTTGGGGGGGTACTCCAATCTCCCCTACAAGCTCAGCCTGCACTACCCTGTGAAGGGGAAGTGCCCACCCCCTTCCTACAGGCTTGTGGGCACCACACTCAACAGGAGACTGTTTGGACCAAGGCTGTCAAGTCCCAGATACACCACCCCACTGCTCTGTTCTGCAGGGGGAAGGGAGAGCTGCTCAGAGCTAAGTGTAAGGATCTTGGAGGTTATTGTCTGGAACCAGGATGAAGTACTTAGCCCCCTTCTGCAGGCTGGGCTGGCATCATCCCCAATGGGAGACTCTTTTTCTCTGTACCCTGAGCTCAGGATGGCTGAGCTTGATCCTGCAGAGGGGATGGCTAGCTGCACCCAACCCGAACCTGTGGCATGCCCCTCCTGGGGGAACTAGAGTTGGAGACTCTGGCAGAGACTGAGTGGTTTGGCTCTGAAAGTTCTCCTCCTTAAGTGCCTGTGTGACCCCCAAGCAGGGGACCCACTGGCCCTGTCCTTCCGACCCCAGATTCCCCACCATACCGAGCTTGCAACCTGTAGAAGGGTCTCTGGTTTATGGCCAGCCTGAGCCCATGCTATAATCTTTCTTTGGAAGGCTCTGGAGGAAGACAAGGCAACCTCAGGAGTTTCAGTAGCTGACAGGTGGAGACGGACCTCAGGGAGCCTCGGGCATTTTACAGCTCTGTCCCCAGCTCTAAGCTGGAGGATGCCAACCCTTATACACAAATTGACCCCTCCCACACATACACAGGTCCAGTATACACAGCCACAAACAGTGAACAGTGTGGTAGCTCCAAAGAGGTAGCCAAGGCTGATTAAATACCAAGTCTGACATTGACCTGTATGTGAGCCTCACCTAAGTGGACCCAGAAACAACATAACCAGCGGTGGGCTTCAAACCACACCAGACCTAGACCCAACTAGCCACACAGGTGGCACACACTCAAAAGGGGATTTGGGCAGGTACCAGACTCTGAAGGGAACAACTCTGCCTTGGGAGGAATGCCACTGTACAGCTTCTTATACACAGTGATCAAGGTTTACCCTTATATCCAGTTAGCCTGAAGGGTTAACTCAAAGCACAAATGGGCCAAAAATATTCAAGACTCAACTATAATAGGAGGGTGCACATAACCCACAAGAAACATACCTGAAGCATGGTGCTCAGGTGATATGAAAGATTGTGCCACTGAGCCTGACAAAACACCTTCATCATAAAGCATCATAAAAAGTTTGGGACTCATAGTAGATGTATCTAATACATAGAGACAAAATAGAAAGACAAAGAAACATGACGCAAATGAAAGAACAAGAGAAATCAGCACAGAAGAATTAAATGAAATGGAAGCAACTAAAACACTAGATTCAGAGTTTAAAACAATGGTTATAAGGATGCACAAGAACCTTAGGGGGAGAATGGATGATCTTAGTGAAAATGTAGACAAAGAGATAGTAAGCATTAAAAAGGACATAGAAACCATAAAAAAGCAGCAGTCAGAAATGAAGATTACAATATCTGAAATAAAGAATACAAAGGAAGAGCCCTAGCTGGTTTGGCTCAGTGGTTAAGAGTGCTGGCACGCAGACTAAAGGGTCTTGGGTTCGATTCCAGTCAAGGGCAAGTACCTTGGCTGCAGGCTTCATCTGGGCCCTGGTCGGGATGTGTGCAGTAGGCAACCAATCATTGTGTCTCTCTCACATCAACGTTTATTTTCCTCTCCCTGTCTATCCCTCCCTCCCTTCCTCCCTTCCACTCTCTGGAAAAAACATCCTTAGGTGAGGATGGATAAATCAATGGAAAAAATCCTTAGGTGAGAATTAAAAAAGAAAAAGAATACACTAGAAGGAATAAAGAGCAGAGAATCAAAACAGCAATTTAGAAAACCAGATAACTGTAAGCACCCATGCAGAGCATCAAAAAGAAAACAGAATTTTAAAAAATGAGACAAGTCTAAGCAACCTCTGGGACAACATCCAGCTTAACAACATCCACATCATAGGGGTGACAAAGAAGAAGAGAAGAGTGAGCAAGGGATAGAGAACCTGTTTAAAGAAATAATGGCTGAAAACTTCCCTAACCTGGTGAAAGGAAAAGTTACACAAGCTCAGGAAGCATACCCAAAGATCCCCACACCAAAACAATCATAATGAAAATGCCACAGAGAGAATCCTCAAAGCAGCAAGACCTACAAAGGGGCTCCCATGTCAGCTGATTTCTCAACAGAAACACTTCAGAACAGAAGAGACTGGCATTAAATGCTAAAAGTGATTAAAAAAAAGGCAAGGACCTACAACCAAGACTACCATATCCAGCAAGGCTATAATTTAAAATTGAGGTGAAAATAAAGAGCTACACAGACCGCCCCCCCCCCCAAAAAAAGGGTAAAGGAGTTCATTACCACCAAATCAATATTACAAAAAGTGAAAAAGGGCCTACTTTAAGAAGAAGAAAGAAAAAGCCATCAAGAGAGGGAAGTACATAGGTATAAAGAATAAAATGGCAATAAATAAGTAGCTATCAATAATAAGCTCAAATGTAAAAGGATTAAATGCTCCAATCAAAAGATAAAGAGTACATGAATGGATAAGGAAATGTGACCCATATATATGCTGTCTACAAAAGACCCACTTCAGAACAAAAAATACACACAGACTGAAAGTGAAGGGATGAAAAAAAATATTTCATGCAAATGGAAACAACAAAAGCTGGGGTAGCAGTACTTATATTTCACAAAACAGACTTCAAAACAAAGACCATAAAGGAGACAAAGAAGGTCACTAGATAATGCTGAAAGGATGGATCCAACAAGAGGATATAATCCTGGTAAACATATATGCATCCCAACATAGGAGCACCTAAATATATAAAGCTAATCTTGGTGGATATTAAGGGGGAGATCAACAGCAATACTGTCATAGTAGGGAATTTTAACACCCTACTGCCATTAATGGGTAGATCTTCCACACAAAAATCAATGAGGCAATAGCAACCTTAAATGACACACCAGATCAGGTAGATTTAGTTGATATTTACAAAACATTTCGTCCCAAAGCAGTAGAAAATACAATCTTCTCAAGAGCACATGGAACATTCGGAAAGAGAGACCACATGCTAGGACACAAAATAAGTCTTAACAAGTTCAAGAACATTGAAATCATATCAAGCATCTTCTTGGATCACAATGGCATGAAAACAGAAATCAACTATAATAAAAAACAGTCAAACACATGGAGGCTAAATAGCATGTTATTAAATAATGAATGGGTTAAAAATAAGATGTAGGAAGAAATAAAAAATTACCTGGAAACAAATGAAAATAAACACAAACAACCAAAAATGTATGGAACACAACAAAAGCAGTCCTGAGAGGGAAGTTGATAGCATTACAGGCCTACCTCAAGAAGTAAGAAAAATCTCAAATAAATAATCTAACCCTACACCTAAAAGGATTAGGAAAAAAACAACAAAGCCCAGAGTAGAACGAAGGAAGTAATAAAGATCAGAATGGAAATAAATGACATAGAGATGGAAAAAAAATACCAAAGATCAATGAAATCAAGAACTGGTTCTTTGAGAAGATAAACAAGACTGATGAACCTTTAACTAGACTCATCAAGAAAAAAAGAGAGAGGACTCAAATAAATAAAATCAGAAATGAAAGAGGAGAAGTAAAAACTAATAGCAAAGAAATACAAAGGATGGTAAGAAAATACTATGCCAAAGAATTGAACAACCTGTGTGAAATGGAGAAATTCCTAAAAACATACAATCTTCCAAAAGTAAATCAGGAAGATTAAGAAAACCTGAATAAACTGATTACAACTAATGAAATTGAAACAGTAATAAAAAAAATTTAAAAAACACACAGCCCCCCCAAACAAAAGTCCTGAACCAGATGGTTTCACATGCAAATTTTACCAAACATTCAAAGAAGAGCCAACATCTATCCTTCTCAAACTGTTTGAAGAAATTGAAGAGGAGGAAAGACTTCCAAGCTCCTTTTATGAGGCCAGCATTATCCTAATTCCAAAACCAGATAAAGACACTACCAAGAAAGAAAATTATAGGCCAATATCACTGATGAACATTGATGTTAAAATCCTCAACAAAATATTAGCAAACTGTATCCAACAATACATTAAAAAGATCATACACCATGATCAAGTTGGATTTAATCCAGGAATGCAGGCTGGTACAGTATTTGCAAATCAAAAAATGTGATATGTGACAAACAAAATGAAAAATAAAAATCACATCATATTAATAAATGCAGAAAAAACATCTGATAAAATCCAGCACCAATATATGATAAAAACTCTCAGCAAAATGGGAATAGAGGGACCATACCTCAACATAATAAAGCCTATATATGACAAACCTACAGCCAACATCATACTCAATGGGCAAAAACTAAAAGGATTTCCTTTAAGATCAGGAACAAGACAGGGATGTCAACTTTCACCACTATTATTCAATATGTTACTGGAAGTCCTAGCCACAGCAATCAGACAAGAAGAATTAAAAAGTACCCAAATTGGAAAGGAGAAAGTAAAACTGTCATTATTTGCAGATGACATAATATTGTACATAGAAATGACTCCACCAGAATATGACTAGATATAATAAATAATTCTGCAAAGTAGCTAGATACAAAATTAATATTCAGAAATTGGCAGCATTTTTATACACCAACAATGAAGTAACAATATGAACCAGGAGGTCATGGTTCAATTAACAGTCAGGACATATGCCCAGCTTTCAGCCTCCATACCCAGCAGGTTGCAAGCAGGAGGCAGTTGATCAATGACTCTCTCATCATTGATGTTTCTGTCTGTCTCTCTCCCTTCCTCTCTCTGAAATCAATAAAAACATATTTAAAAAAAATTTTTTTTAAGTTTTTAAAAGACTTGTACTAAAAAAATTAGTGCAGTTTTAGGCTTATAGAATTATTGACAGGGAATTAAAGAGATTTCCCACATATGTTTTGTTTTGCCACCCCTAAACACACACACTTACTTTACTCTCTTATTTACATCTTATAATGGTGTGGTACATTTGTTACAACTGATGAACCAATATTGATACATTATTAACTGAAGTCCATAGTTTATATTAGGGTTCATTCTTTGGGTTGTAGATTCTACGGGTTCTAACAAATGTATAATGACATGTAATCATCATTATTGTATCATACAGAAAAGTTTCACTGCTCTAAAAACCACCTGTACTCCATTCATCATCACTCACTTCCTCAAAATCACTGGTAAGCAGTGATCTTTCTAAGGTCTCTAAGTTTTGTCTTTTCCAGATGATTATACAGTTGGAATCAGAGTATATAACCTATTCAGATTGGCTTTTTTCACCTAGCAATATGCTTTCAAGGTTCCTTTATGTCTTTTTGTGGCTTGATAACTCATTTCCTTTTACAATTCCATTCTACAGATGCACCACAGTTTGTTTATCCATTCACTTATGAAAGAGCCTGGTTACTTGCAAATTTCCATTTGGTTCTTCTTTATATCTCTTTGGATCTTTTATTTTTTTGCTGAGGTTTTCTGTTTTCTTTTGTGTGTCTCAGGAATTCACAAAATTGCTTGCTAAAGCACTTATAAGATGGCTAATTTAAAATCCTTGTAAGATAACTGTAGTATATAATTCATCTCTGTGTTGCTATATCTTGTCTTTTCTCATTGAAATTTAGATCTTCCTGATTCTGGGGCTGAGAGGTGATTTTTTTTTTTTTTTTTTTTTAAAACCTGGTACTCTAATACTCTAGCTCTTGTGTTTTAGTGGGCTTCCTGTGACACTGCTCCAACTAGAAAACAGGGACACTGCCTTTTTCCTGCTAGTTGGGATGGAAGTCCAGTTTCTACCTAAGGCTTCCATGGACACCTAGAGAAGGTGATGCTCCTTGTACTACTAGGCAGCGATGGAAGTTCAGGCTCCTCACTAGGATTATGCTGATAACAGCTAGGAAAAACAAAGGTGCCTCATTACTGCTCTCTCCTGTCCTCCACAGACACTGTAGGTGGGTGGACTTGTTAATGCTGGGTCATGGTAAAAGCCCTAACTCTGCACTGTCTCCTCTGACAACTCCAGCAAGGAGGAAAGGGGGCACCTCATACTACCAGGTGGGGGTAGATGTACAGGCTCCCCATGTGGTTTACACACATATGGGGTTGCAAACTTCCCTTACTGACTGCCTTGTGGGCAGAAAAGTCTTGGTTCCCAACTCAGCCATCCTCTCTGATACCACCTTGTCAGGATGGAGAACTTGGTGGGGGATCACGGGGAGAGTACGAGGTGCAGGTGGGGCTTCTTGTTATAGCCTGGCAAGGGTAGAAGTCTAGGCTCTTTACTTAGCCTTTGCTGGCAGGAACAGGGTTACAGTTTTTCCCACTGTGTTGTCTAAAAGTAGTCTGCCTTGCTAGGCTGTCCTTTCCTAGTCCTTTGGCTAGAGATAGATGGCTTTTCTGAGACCTTTTATTTGGTCTGCACCCATTGTTGTTTCTGAGGGCAAGTTTTTCCAGCACTCTGTCTGGAATATATAGAGCAAAAAGAAAATCTAGGAACTCACTAACATGTCGCTCATTGTAAGATCAGGTCCCTAGTCAGTCTTCTTTCTTCCCACCTTTCAGTGTTATGTTTGTTTTATACATAATGTTCGGGGGGTTTAGCTGTACTTAGTAGGAGGAATAGGGGAAGTCAGTCTACTTCCTAGAAGAGGCGATTTCTATTAATAGCTACACCACAGATCAGGTACCAGAAGAGAAACAATACTGAACTTGGAGGTGAGAGAACAGGTTCAAATCCTAGCTAACTTGGGAGTTCAGAGAAATCCTAGCTCTGTCACTCATTAGTCCAGTATCACAATCCTTTAACCTCTTGGAATTTCAGCTTCCATGTCTGTAAAACAGAAGTAGCAACAGTTTCACAAGATTGGGATGAAGTAAGATTATGTACTTGACAGCACCTAATACAACACTTAGTTTGCACTCACTGACTCTGAATCTATGTGTATCAAAATGGTTAAGATAAAAATGAAATTACTGTAGACCCATAAAATAAAAACCATAAAACCAGCACTGAATTAGTATTTATTCTCTGTCTTATTTTAAATAGGCCCCAGCCAAAACTAATTCAGAGAAATAAATACATATGTAAATTTGCAACCTGTAATTTTAGTGTAGAGAGGAATTTATCTTGAGTTCTCACTTCTTGTTCTAGCTGGAGAGTATTCTGGTATTTTCCAGCTTCAGAAACTGGAGCCCCTAGACCAAAATCATGTTCGTTGGTGGTAACCTAGTGGAAAAAATGGGAATAATACCAGGACATTCAGTTTAAAACAGTTTTGTGATATCTCACAACCGTCAATAAATTTTGGAAATTAACATTCTTAGATACATTTTCAATTGGTTTTAACCTTATACCAATAAAGAGGATTTCACCAAGCTTTACTTTCTTAACATTTTATGTTATAAAACTTTTTCTGTGTTTTCCAAATATAAAACTATAATATTGAACATGTTTTTCAAAAAAGACATACTCCATCCTATCCCCTTGGCAATCACCATACTAAGGCAATATTGGGTCAGCAGCAAATTAAGTAGTCTACCTCTAGGCCTGTGTTTTCCAAAAAGTTTTGCTACCCATATCACCAAGGGCTAATTTCCCTAATATATAAATAATTTCTATCAATAAAAAAGGAAAAGAAAAACCCTAGTAGAAAAACTGGCAAAGAAATATGGATAGTTCACATACATGGCTTTTAAATAGATTTAAAGATATTCACTCTCACCAGTTACAGGGATGCACAGTGAAGCAACAGTGGATCCCACTTTTTATCCTTTCACACTGGCAAAGATAAAACAGTTGGATACATGAGGAAGATTGTTATACATCACTGGTGGAGGTGTAAACTGACACAATGTTTATGGAGAACAATTAAATCCAGCAATAATACTAATGCACATGGCTTCTGTACAAAGAATTCCATTTCTAGGATTTCTTCCCATGTATATATTTATATACGTGCAAAAAACCAAGATATTTCACTTTAATATATTACACAGACTAATCCATATTGTGCTTTTTTACTTCACAGTGCTTCATAGAAATTGTGTAATTTAGGAAAATAATTTGTTCTTTCCCTGACTCCAGGCTGCCTTTATGTTAAGGAGAGAAAATTGCTACAAGCACCATAGGTCTCTCCTGGCAACACTGCTGTTCTCCAAAATCTAGTGCTCAGGAAAGTACAGGATCAGGATCCCAGTCGCTGACTCTGAGTCACACCTTGTCTGATCCCCCGCTTAGCAGTGTGACAGATTTACCTCTTTTCTCTTTCCCTAAACAAGACGCAAGTCTGAGTTTCTGCTCTTTATTCCACCAGTTACTGCCTCACTTGGAACTTAGCATTAGATCCCACAGAGTATTTCTAATGATGAATCATTTAGGCCTTTATGGGGTAGACTGAAATCCTAACTATCATTCCTTACACAGCTTCTGTGAAAAAATACGTTCCTCAATATAAACATTTGACTTAGAATAAGAGAATCAAATNTTTATGGGGTAGGCTGAAATCCTAACTATCATTCCTTACACAGCTTCTGTGAAAAAATATGTTCCTCAATATAAACATTTGACTTAGAATAAGAGAATCAAATGACTCCTCACCATGCTATTTTTCAATTTTTAGTGAATATATGAATCACTTGGGAATCTTGTGAAAATGCAGATTTTCATACACAACACGCCTGAAATACTGAATTTCCTAAAAGCTGCTCAGTGATCCTTATTTGGCTAGTACAGAAACTAGACCCATAGAGTGTACCATGAAATGAGCACTGAATTATTACTTATTCTCCATCTTCTTATTTTAAATGGGCCCCAGCCAAAATTAATTCAGGGAAATTAAAGTCTAAACCTGCCTAGCATTCAGAGTTCTTCATAATCTGGCCCCTTCCCAGTCTCCAAATGTATCTCCTACTTGACCCTTCCAAGTATCCCTCTATTAAAGACAAACTATTCCAAACTATTCCACCCATTCTTTATACATTCAGAAACGTTATCTTTTATTCAAAAGCCTTCCCCTCACCCTCTTCTCTGTTAAACTAAAGACACTTCTAAGGTTCGGCTTGAATTTCATGTTCTCTAGAAGGTTCTCTCCGTCTTCTCCACTGAATAGTCATCATTTCTTCATTGAGACTTTTGTATATATTAGTTACAGAACAAATTATGTAGCAATTTGGTTTTCCTGGACATATATCTTCCACACACAGTCATTAAAATGTTAAGAACAAGCTATGTCCTAGAGCTTTCTGTGCTGCCCCAAACGGCACAGAGTTGTCTGTATAATAGGAAGGTGTCATAAAAATTTGTGGAGGTGATAAAGAAGCAGTTTACACTAAAGCAGATAAAACTGAATTTTCCTTCTTCTCTTTGGTAAACTCAAGTCAAGTAGGGATTCTATAAAATTACCTAAGAGACTAATCTAGAACTAGAAGGAAGAAGAGGCCAAGAGATGACCTGACAATTGTGAGCAACTATATTAGAGCTGCTACTTTCCCTGCACTAGCTTTGGAGGCAGTAAAAAAAGGAGAGAAATCAGTGTATCTGAAATGCTCATGCCTAGCCTGCCACCTGAACATCTGCCATATTCCCACGATCTCTAAATGGAACTAGAAATGGAACGTGTGCTCCTGTACAGATCCCAGAGAATGCAAGTAAAAGTACTGTGCGAGCAGCAAACTGTTACCATGAACATCCAAGCTAGAATCACAATCATTCTCAATTGGGAAGTAACACAACACAGCGGTTAAGAGAACGCTCCTTAGTGTCAGACTGCTCAAGTTCACCATGCTAGTTCTGCCGATTCTCAGCTGCATGACTATAGGCAAGTTACTTCTGTGGCCAAGGTTTCACCTATAAAATAGGAATGATAACAGTACATGCCTCAAAGAGCTGTTGTGAGGATTCATACACGTAAAGCACTCAGAAAAGTGCCTGGCTAAAACAACTGCTATATACATTACTATTAACAATTACTATTATTACTAATTCCTCTCACTGACTCAACTTATCTAATTGGCCATCAAGTCCTACTGGTCTTTTCACTTAAATCTCTCTCAAATACATTGCTTCCATCCCTACCACGGTTTCAGTTCATGCTATCAGACTGTAACGGTCACATTTATTCAATTCTCAAATTTGTAAATAGCTAGAATAATGATGAACCAATATTAGATTCTGGGGGTAGAAAGATGAGAAACAAATAAAAAACTACAATTTCGACCTCAAAGAATCTAGGGAAGTCCAGAACAAATAAATCAGAAATTAGAGTACAGCAGGATTAGTGCACATCAGAGGAATGAATGCACATGGATGCTAAGGGGATAGAGAGACAAGGACTACAAAAGAGTATGTCTGAGTTCTACTTCCCTCCAAAGGACTCAGAATGTATTTCCCATGTTCCCAAAAAGCTATGAACATACCCTATTGGAGCACATAACACATTATGTTGTTTACTGGATGTCACAGCCACTGCAACTTTAACACATGCAGACAGACTTCTAATTCTCCCACCTGCAGTCTGCTCTCAACCCCACCTCCTCTATGTTCCCTCCCAGTCTTTCCCATGTCAAGTGGCACTATCATTCAGGCAGTGCCCAAGGTCAAACAACTGAGGAGTCCTCTTTGTTTCCTCTTTCCCTGACCCCTATCAAATCCATCAACAAGGCCTGTTGGTTCTAACTCCAGATCCACCCACTTGTCTCCATTTTTATTACCGCCTCCATGGTTCAAGTCACCATCATCTCCCACATGGATTACTGCAACAGTTTCCTAACTGGTCTTTCTGCTTCTACTGTCCCTCCCTACTATTTTCCAAACTGAAATCAAAACAGTTACTTTAAAACAATGAGATCCTGCTCAAAAAGACTCCAATAGCTTCTCACTGCAATCAGAATAAAATCCATACATTTTAAAGTTCTATGTAATTTGGCCCCTGCCTTCACTTCCCTAAAGAACCAGCAGTCTCTTCTTGGTTCCCCCACAAGCTAGATCGGTTTTCTTCCTGTTCCTCTACTGTACCAACATCATTCCATTTTAAGGCCCAGCCCATGGCTGGCTCCATCTGACCCTCCGCTCAGCTCTTTGGCTGAAATGTCAGAGGGTCTTCCCTGACCTCTTACCTAAAGCAGCCTTTCTCTCAGTCACTCTCTTACTAGGTCATTTACACTTACACTATTTGAAATTACATCATTTATTTCTTCACTAGTTTATTCCCCCTACTGGAAGGTAAGCTCCAAGAGATCTAGACTCTATCTGGTCACTGCTATATTTCTAATGCCTAGAAAGGTGCACAGCACAAAACTGGTACTCAATAAAATACTTTCAATATAATCAACTTTGATGACTGGAGCAAAGCAGTTTTAATGGTAGAAAAGGGGTTGAAGTAAGTTTGATGAGGCCTAATAAATGAACTAGTAGTAAGGAAAAGGAAATAGAAAATGTACATTTCTTTTAGGAAGCATGATTGTGAGAAGACAGGTAGAGTGAAAGTTAGAAGACAACCAAGGTTGTTGAAGGGTCGTTACAAAAGAAGAAAAACTTGTTTCTTAATTCTCTTTACATCAAGGAAAGCTTTCAGAATTAAACAAAAGCCCTGGGTCCGTCCTAAATGCAAACACATACAAAACTTTACAATTTCAGGGGTTCAAGAACTCCCTAAGTTCTCATGCTCCAGGTTAAAAAGCCCTACAGGGTAAACACAATAAAGATTCTAAGACATGGGTTAATGCTAACTAATGGAGAAAGGCCACTGGGCTAACAAGAGGAAACACAGGTACAAGCTGTGCACTGCCCTAGGAGCCAAGAAAGAGAAAAGCAAGGTCAGGTGAAGATTAAGATAAGAGGTAGAAATCTGAAGAAGTTACTGCCTGGTAGAATTTTAACTTTTCAGTGAAAAAGGAGGTAAGATCATGTGCTAAAAAGTATCATCAGTGTTGAGCAAAATATCAGGTATATAATATGTGCTCAACAAATGTCTACTGAATATTTTTACAGAATACTGAAATATTTTATATGGGATTCTGAATTCTAGTTCCGCAAAAGGTCAACTTGTTTTCTTTTTATAAAACTGTCCCCAAATGTTTAGACTGATAGACACTTTGAAATAAGAAGGAAGAGTAGCCTCACTAACAGAAAGATATAATAGAGAACCAGACAAAATTTTATGAATAATTTTGAGATAGGTATTTTGTATTTATAATAAAATCAGTGAATAAATGTTTTGGGAATTCACTTCAATCAGAATAGTAAAGCCACAATGTATAACCTTTCTTATGAAAAAGAAATAACCTTTCCTAGTGATTCCATTCAAACCCAAAGCCCTCCCTCACTTCTCTTCAAATCAGATTATACAGTAAAGAAATAGCTTGTGTTTTAAAAGTGCATAAAAATGGCCTTAGGAGAGGTATCACTTATTAAGACCTCTTGGAAACACAAGGGGTTAAATAGTTGTTTTTAAGAGGCTTTTCTGAACTTAAATATTTAATAAAATGTAAATTGATATTAGTAGTATAACTATGACATGGAACTGCCTTACTAACTAGCTCACTTCAAAAGATTACCATGGGGAAATAAAAAGATTATCATGGGGTAATGTATAAGCAACTTCACAACAGTGTTGTTCACATTTACCAAAAACTAAAATCCTTAATGTCCATCAGGGAAAGAGGAGATAAACTGTGGTATATTCTTACATTAGGACACTAAACAACAAACTAGAAGCAACAACAAGGATAAACCTTAAAACAATGGCGAGTAAAGAAGCAAAATGCAAAGAAATACTTAGTAAAATTTCATTTATATACAATTCAAAAGTCAAATTAGAACGTGCATGTTCACAAAGATGGAGGAACTATAAGGAAAAGCAAGGGGGTAGCTACCATAGTGGCTACATCTAGGGAGAAGGGTGTCTGATGGGAAAAGGAAGCAAGTAATAGCACCTGCTCTGCCTCTGTATCTGGAGTACTTTAAAAGCAAATTATCCTGCCCGGCCAGGCGTGGCTCAGTGGTTGAGCGTCGACCTAGGATCCAATCGATCAGGGTTCGATTCCTGGTCAGGGCACATGCCCAGGTGGTGGGCTCGATCAATGACTCATCACTGATGTTTCTGTCTCTCTCTCTCCCTCTCCTTTCCTCTCTCTGAAATCAATAAAGAAATATTAAAAAAAAAAAGCAAATTATCCTAAAAAAAACTGCACTAAGCTACAGAAAAAGAAGACAGAACGAGCCCAGAAAATCTCTACAACTGATTATATACTGGGTTAAATCAGTGATTTTTTTTCCCCAGAAGATAAACAAAATTATATTTGGGAAACTGCTGTTTAAATAATGCCAAAGTTTATTATTTAAAACAAACACTTCATTGAAGTAACTTCCTAATTATTTCCCACTAATTAAGACTGATTTAGTTCATTAGTGCATGGATTAATTAAAATACAAGAGTAAGTTTTATCCTGGAGGCAGATTTGAATGGTGTGACACTTTCCTTTTATAACTAACCTGTTTTCCTCTACTTAAAAAACCAATTGTTATTCTACTCATTTACTTACAGGTAAAACAAAACAACAAAAGTGTAGTTGAAATGTCAGTAGATGAAATTTAACACACGAATATCCTGAGATATAAGGGCATGTAGTGGAAGAAAGCTCTGGGACACCTTTGCAAACTTTTCCTGAAGCCGCGATCCTTGAGGGTTTTTTTAATATATGTATTCCTATACGTACTTAAGTATCAGATCCATGACTGCCTCAGTTGTTCAATTTGTCTCAACTAGTTTTTCAAACAAAAGCCAGCTTCCCCGCCTTTCCTGGGTATTGAAATTATGAGACTTTCATGCGAATGCCATGTAACCTCGGCCCTTAACCTCCCAGAGTCTGCACAGGCTTAGAAGCGAGAGGCTGGGAGGGAGGATGAGCCGGGTTGAACTCCCAGGTCTCTGACTTCCAAATTCCTCAGCCCCGGTCCAGAGCGTTTCTCCGACCCGGAGCTGCGGCAGGAAGCGAAGCCGGCAGCACAGGAACTGGGCTCNGTCCAGAGCGTTTCTCCGACCCGGAGCTGCGGCAGGAAGCGAAGCCGGCAGCACAGGAACTGGGCTCAACCCTAAGCTCCTAAGAAATGGCAATGGAGGCAAAGTTCCTGGGGTCCCTCACAGCCCCGACCCCCGCCACACACTCCCTCCTGCAGCTGCCTCCTC
>NW_015505021.1:0-41115 GCF_001595765.1 Miniopterus natalensis
CCCCTCCCCCTCCAGGTACCGCCCGCCGAACCCCAGGGGCGGACCCCCGAGGCCCCGGGGAGCCCCTCTCCGGGTCCCCTCCGCCCCCGCCGCGCGGAGCGCAGCTCCCGTCCCGCCCGCCGGGATTCACGTCTGCACCCTCTTTCCTCCGCTGACGCTCAAACCGCGACTCCCGGTTGCCTCTCTCGAACCCGCCCACGGGCGCAGCCACAGCCCGAGAGCAGAGCGCCCCGAAGGCGCGGGAGAAACGCGCCCTCTTCCCGGGTGGGCGGCGGTCGGCGGTCGGGGCTGAGCCCTGCACCCGGGTCCTCCGGGACCGCAGTCCCAGGATTTCCAGGGGCCGCTCGGAGCCCAGGATTGGCCGGCGGCGGGCCAGGCAACCAATAGCATCGCCGAGTTTTCTCCTCACCAGTTGCTGGGTAGAATACACAGACCCTGCTTAAGTATTAAACAGCCTCAGCTGCAAAGAGCCTTTGAGATGATCTGGCGATTTTAGTTCCCTTTTCTCTTCTCAGAGGCAATGCAATTTTTTAATTATTTTTATTTTGCACAGTCTTGCGATTCCATGTGGATTTTGGCTTCGCTGCTAACTAGAGGACAGAGGCCTGTATGTGTACACCTGCAACACGTGTGTGTGTGTGTGTGTGTGTGTGTGTGTGTGTGTGTGTGTGTGTGTGTGGTTGGGATTGGGATTGGGTTTGGGATGGGCCGGTGTTGAGGGGGACATAAGCACCCTTTTTCCCAAGCCAAGGAATCTCTTGCAAGTTGCTGAACTGTGAGGGGCCAGAGAGAGATGGGGGTACACAGGGAGGGGCTGGGGATAGAGAATGGAGCCAGCAGCTGTGATGGAAACCCTGGGACTCACACAGAAACTTTGAAGTGAGAGACCTGAGGATACTGAGCGAGAGTCCAAAGCCCTTTCTTTCCCTCCGCAGGTGGCACTCCAGTGCCCTCAGGACAATGGCAGTGGAGAAAGACTTCCTGTCTGCCACTTGATGGTCTGGTGGGACCCGGCACCCCTACACCCACACAATGCTCCCTTCCTCTGCCCCGCAGATCCCAATCTGGCCATTGTGTACATTTTTTCTACAAGAATCTTCCCAAGGCACAATTCTTAACATTCCCACATGTGCCTACATGCTTTCTCTGGAGGCCTCTCATTCCCTCCTGACTCAGTTTGACAAGCAATTAGCACACTAGCAATGACCCCACTGGGAATTATTCCATGACTGGGGCTCTGTTCCCCATGACATTCCCTTCACCTGAATTGTTCTCTCACATCTGCCTCCTGCTATACTTACTCCAATTGTTCCCAGCATGGAGGGCTCTCAGCTTCTACTGACAGCCATCAAAGAATGGCAACCTGGATCCCACCACTGCAGGAAACTCAATTCTGCCAACAATCAGAATTAGCAAGAAACAGACTGCTCCCTAGACCCCCCCGAAAGGGGCCCAGCCTGCAGACACGTTGATTTCAGCCCAGAGAGAACCATGCTGGGCTCTCACCTACAGAAATGTGAGGTAAGAAATTTGGGTTATATTAGGACATGAAGTTTGTGGTTATTTATTACACCAGCAACGCACAACAAATACATAAGGATTTTGTGAAAATGTTACCAGAAGATAAACTGTGACCCGGTGGTGAGTCACCTGTGGGAGCTGAAAATCTAGAAGAATCTCAGTGGAAGAGTGAAGATTATTGACCAATTTATTTAGCAAATGTAACCTGACAGCCACCTGCAGGGTAGAGGGGACACAATGGTGAAGAGTCACAGTGAAAATGCTGATGGTGGCTTTTCCCCAGGACCCACCAGTTCAAAGGAACCTCTGGTACCATCAAGGAATGACCAGCAGTGGAGTGTCCCTTGTCTGGAGATGGCTCTACAGTGTGATAAAAATCCCACTGAAGTTCATCTAGCTCCCTTCTCCCCAAACTCAGGTTTCTCAGATGACCTTTAGGTATGAAGTTGGAGGGCTGGTTGGGCTCAGTGATCGCAGGTCACATGTTGGTTAAGAGGTTGGCCTCTCTAGTCCCTGCTCAGCCCTGTGTGACATGGTCACTGTGAATTCATCCCTGGACAAAGTCATTCTGCACAGCCAGGCAGTGAAGCTCTGGACCATGGCTCTGACAGTGGACCCTGAAGGAACCAAGTGGGGTGTGGCCTTCATAGTCACCTACAGTGACCTTTACCCTTGGTGCCCTGAGAAGGGAACCTCAGGACTACACATGGCCCTGCCCAGCAGGAACAATGGCTGCTAGGAACCGACTAGAGGTAGAGGGAGGGGGCAGAGGCAGAACATCTTCCAGCAGCACTACTTTCAGTGTGAATGATATATATCACTTAACTTGGCTCTGTCTCAGTTTCCACACTTTCACTGAGGCACCTCACAGGGGTGTTGTGAGGATTAGTGAGTGAAATCAGAGAAGCACTCAGCACAGCACCCAGTACATTTTAACTTATCTATAAATGTTAGCTGTGGTTGTTCTTTGAGTGTTGAAGTCCCTTTGTGGTCACCAGAGAATGTCACTGGACAGAGGACCTCACCCTGAGTGGATCTGCCAAGGGCCAGCTGGTAGTGTGTAGGTTCTTGACTTCATGTAGAACAAATTTCACAACAGGAGTGTAGGTGAATTTTAGAGGATTATTATTAAAGTTGGGGACAGTGAAACAAGGAAGGGTCACGGAAATGAGCCTCGGCTGGGCTGCTTTGGTTCAACAGAGCTCAAGGAAAAGCGCTGCCCACAGAGTTTAGGAGATGTGTGCTTGTGGTGGAAGAAGAGGGGTGGGAGGCACAAGGGAGAGTGTGGGCTGGGACCTTTGTTTTGAGGGGTCTAAAAGGCTGGGAGTTTGGGGGAGGTCTTAGGAGAGGATCTCAACAGAATATGCATCAGCTTTATGCTGATACCAAAATGAAATTTATTCTCTTGACTTCATCTGTCCTTGGGTGTGGTTGGCAAATGGCACGAATTTGATTTCTGCTGTCTCCCTGACTAGGGTGATTTAAGCTATTGAACCGCTGGTTGGGGAGGAGAAGTGCAAAGTATTTCCTCTTAAGTGTCCCTGGTTTAGGGAAGACAGGATTTACTACATGGCTGCAAACTGCTGTTTAAGTGTCTGTCTCAGTTTCCCTCTTCTGCTTGTCCTGGCTTACTAGCTTGTCTTAGTTCCAAGCCAGCTGAGTCACCTTAGGAAAGTTAATTCACCTTCCCCATGCTCCACTCCTTATCTGTCATGTGGGAAAAATTGAATGAATCTCAGTGAAGTGCTTCACTCAGTGTTTTGTTTTGGACATTCTCCAATCATTTTATTATCTTGTTTCATGGTGCCATATTACTATGCCTTTCACACCGTTTACCAGTCCCACTTCCATAATTCAAATGCCAAGAAATTACTACACATTCCCTTATACAGTCAAAAATAGACTTACTGGAATGTTTTTAGTCACAGCTGAAGGCAGCAGTGTTCATAGCACTTAGCTCTCGTTACACCCATAAAGGTGGAAACTGCAAAGCAACTGTAACTAGAGAAGCGCTTTGCGAACATGGGTGGCCTGGCTACACAGGCTTCCTGACCCCCACCTGAGTGCAAGAGCACAGGTCCTCAGGCCATGAAGGAAACGGTAGGAAATCTCCTATCAGTGTTGAACTACAGACACAGACAGTGAACTGGCAAGCATCTCGTTTCAGATTAGATCCTTGGAATGTGGCAAAACAGAGGCTGGCTGTCCTGGCCTTGAACATAATTATTAAAAGCACATTTTGCTAGAAAGGAAAACGATACTGGACATTCTCAATGCTCCAGTTTGAAGTGATACTTGCCTCTTAGTTTCCTGAAAAAGAAGCTTTGAAAGTTATATACATGGGTTTCATTTAAATTATACAGCAGCCTGGCTGGGCTTGGCTCAGCAGTTGAGCATCGACCCGGGATTCTAGGCGATCAGGGTTTGATTCCCACTCAGGGCACGTGCCCCTGTTGCGGGCTTTGATCAATGACTCTCCCATCATTGATGTTTCTATCTCTCTCTCTCTCCTTCTCCCTTCCTCTCTCTGGAATCAATAAAGATATGTAAAAATAAAAATTTGTATCTTTAAAAAAATAAAAATAAATTATACAGCAATCTTTTATTATTATTATTGTCCCAGGCTTTGTTTAATGAAGATCTCCGTCATCAAATCAAGTGCGGTATTTCACAACTGTAAGAATGAAGATCACCAATAAAAGGATGACTGCAGCCAGCGCCATGGTGGCTCTTAGTTTGCATCCATGCCACCACAACTGCCCCCGAAGCTGTTTGGATCTGTTGCTAAAAGCGGTTCTGTCATCCGATAAGCTTTCTGATTTGTCCTGAAGTTCATCTCATCTCTCCCCTCTTTCAATTACCTTTGTGATATTTTCTTGCATGACATCAATAACTTCATCCACCTGGTTCTGAACATGCTTAATTTTATCATTTCTCAGAACAACTCTTGGTCCAGACGGTCCCCTTAGAAAAAAGTCCTCTTCTTCACCTGAATCATCTTCCAAAAGATTTCTCCTTTCACTTTTCACAGAACCAGTGACATCGTCATCATTTAGGTGGCGCTTGAACTTGGGAGGCATGTTTTTCTCACCCTACAGCACTCTTTTACTTCCCCGCAGAGTAAGAACGCAGCACCTGAGTCCCCGAGGAGGCCTCGTGTGGCGGGAAGCGAGCAGCCAGTGGAGCAAGAAGGCAGGGAGCTGAGGCAGTGGGCGTCCAGGTGGCGTGGCCACGCGGCCACAGCTGCCCCCGGGCTCATCCACTCAGTGTTTTTAGAAAGTACTTTATCACTGTGACACTTTGCTCTTAAGGAGGCCCTGGGCTCCAGGCTGGGCAGCGAGAAGCAGAGACGTTACTTCAGCTTGAGGGTCCTCATTCCCATCAGCTGAGCCTGAGGCCACTGTGGTCTCCAGGGAAGGGTCAGGCACTGGGACAGTCACAAGGGCATTCCCTACTTCTCTTTGGGCTGGGCAAATGGTCAAGGCAGTGGGATCCCAGAGCAAAATCCTGAAAACAGGCCACAGAGGCCCAGAGAAAGAGGTGTTTTTGAAGGTGTAGATATGTGATCCATCGATGGCATTGTAGAATGACACCTCCCCCTTCTCATAGTCCAGGAAAACCCCAACTCTTTGAGGAGGAGGGTCACCAAATGACAGTGGGGTCCGGGGCTCCGTGAGAGCCTGGCAGTCATTCACCTTATACATCCCCGCTATCCAGAATCCACTCTCGGGGTTTAATTTAATTAAACATTTTCTCTCCACATTCTCTCTACACACCCCAACATACCACTGTGTTCTCCCTACCACGTCCACCTCCCAGAAATGTCTGCCGGTCGTGAAACTCTCACAGCCCAGCACACAGAAATTCCCAGAAAACCTTCTGGGGTTGTCTGGCAGGCTCTGCTCTGTGTCTGTCCACTGCAGGCTCCTGCGGTCCTCAGAAACAAGGAGATTGGGGTGCGCAGTGTCCGGGTCCAGAATAACATCCGCTGAAGAGGGTTCAGAGATGGAGTGGGATCAGCCATGGTTCCGGGTCCTCAGAGCCTCAGCCTTCAAGGCTGAGCCCAGAGCGTGAGGTCCCCAGCCTGCCCTGATGTGACCCTCAGCAATGCCAAGAGAAACAGCAGGCGCCTTTTGTCTGTGAGGAAGGGGAGGCAGGGGAGGGTGGGGGTCTGCCTAACCTGCCTCTTCAGCTGGTGCCTTCCTTCTACCTTTTTCCTGTTTCCCTCCCCAAATGTCCATGCCCACCTGTGCTGTATAGTCACATAGATTCAAATTCCAGCCCTTGCTCTACCCTCCTGAGCTGGATGACTTCCTTCTCTGCACAGTCTCTTTTCCTACAGACCCAACCTATGTAGGATCTCCACTCTCAATTTTATATCTGTAAAATAGGAGTAAAAATACTGATTTCTAAGGTAGAACAAGATGAAATGTGCTATATTTAACCCAAGGCTGGTCATGAAGGAAGTGCCTGGTGTGATAATAGAGACCATGTCTCTGCTGTGCTTGGGGACATGCTGGGGGCTCTACATGCTCTGGGATCCACTCCCCAGCTGTCCCCACCCTCTGGCCCCAGGAAGGAGTCCTTTTTGGACAGCACCACTGGGCTCCCTTGCCTCTGGTTACCTGTTGGGTTTGGCCAGGGCAGGTACTAGCTGAAGACTGGGAGCAGAAAGGAAAGAGAGGCACAGCACTGCCTTCCCACCTCCTCCCATGGAGATGCTCTAACAAAGCAGGACTCCTCTCAGGCAGCCTCTTCCTGAGCCTAGCCTACTCCTGGTTCCAGTGAAGTTTCCCAGGCTCTCTGCCTTGGGCCTAAGGGTGGTGACAGCTCCCAAAGTTGTGAGCCCTGGGACAGCATTCATCCTTGGTTTCCCTCAAGGCTACTCCCCACCCCCCACCCCAAGTAGTTCCTTCTGTAAACCCTCTTTAATCACGGTGTAGATTTCCTGTGAACAAAACCAACTCCATGTCTGTGTCATGAATTTTTTTCACCTCTTCATGCTGTGACCTGTGGCCCACCTCACTGTCCTTAGCAAGCACAGCAAAGCCTTTGGGTCATGTTTGTCTGTGTTCCTTAAATGCAGCCACAAACATTTTTGTTAGTAACAGCTAGAATGGCATCACAACCAAGGTCAATACTGTGGACAAAACGGGGTCACATACTGAAACTGATATGCTCTCAGGAGGCCTGCACGGTGGCCTTACAAACTCAGAGAACTGCAGCAATCACATAGGATGTTCTTAGATTAAAACTTTTTAACTAAAGGCAGTTTATGGTGGGTCCTCATGTCCTAGGCTGGAATCTTCCCTGACAAAAGTCAGTCTTGACCTTAATTGAGCTGTGTATTGTCTTTTTGCATCTATGATAACACACCTTTGGAACATCAAGGTAACTTCCCGTTTTCAGGACCTCTCTAGAGCACAGACCATGAATCCCCTCATTGTTACCCTGTTAGCTGTGGACTGTTAACTACCCTGCACCCACCTATGCAAAAGACATATGTGTCTATCATTTCACTTTTTATTATCCAGTCCCAGAGGTTCCCCACCCAGCTTTGCTCTCTCCCGCCTCCCTAACCTATCACCAGTGGATTTCATGTAACCCACTTATGTCTCTTATTTTTTATTGTAAGGTATAAAATAAGGGAGAAAACTACCATTTTCTGAAGCATATTTTAAAATCCACTTAGATTTTGCTTCCTGGCAATTGTCAGTTTGGCTCAAATAAAGTCATAACAATTCTCTAGAGGTTTGAACCAGTCTTACGTTGACAACACCAAACTGGTTATAATATTGGTTATAAAGAACCATCCATCACATGAAGCCCAGCAGGTGTGGCCTGGAGCTGCCACATTCTTTGTCCCTTTGTCCTGTCACTCATGTGTACCCAAGTTATAGTATAAAAAAAAGTATAGTAACTGGTCTGATAGCTGTGATTAATCTGTGTAGATTGTCCAGGCATCTCTCCACTCTGACCTGTCATCCCGGGGAGTAAATCACCCTATAAAAGTGTCTGTTATGTTCTAAGGAGTTGCCAGCATTGCTTTTAGGTCTTAAGATAGCATCTTCTTACCAGGGTCATCATCATTAAAGACCCATTTTGAACTTTCCTGATGGTGTTTTGAACAACAGTCATTCATTACCTCATCTAGTCTTCACCTCAACCCTGACATAGTGGGAATGACCACCATCATCTAAAAGGAGACTAAAGCTCAGAATCCTTGCACAACTTGAGGACACACAGGCACACAGGGCAGGAGGGGGCAGAGCTTGGTCAGGTCACATCCTCACTCTCTTGCCCCTTCCTCCAGCTTCAGCCCTCAGCCTCCTCCTTCCCACACACACCTGGGGACGCCTAGGACAGCAGCTGTCCCTGGTTCTCTGGGGTCTCGGCAGAAGATGGGCCCACCTTGGAGACCAGGACCTCAAGTCACCCACCCAGAACTCTCCCAGTGAAGAGTTAGAGAAGAAAAGGGAGCAGGGCCCTGGGCAGTTGTCCCAGAGGACACACAGTGGTTCACTCACCAGGTTGGTAGGTGGTCTTCAACACTGAAAGGAAGGAGACATAGACAAGGAAAGGCCATTAGTTCTGTGTTCCCCCAACCCACTCTCTTCACTGAGCCTCTTCTGCTTTCCTCCCTCTTTTCCAACATCCAGTTTCCTTCAAGTACAGCTTGTGGATCAGGCATAAAACCTCTCTGAGTGTTAGGCTCCCCTCCATCACCCTGGGTCTGTGGGCGCCATGGCCAGGCTTTGCCCAGGTGTGGGTGTGTCAGCAGGGTGAGGGGACACTGCATGTGGAAGGTCCTCTCTGGGTGTCCAGAAAGGAGGGGGTGGGACTCCACAGAAAATGAGCCTCTGAGCTGGGTCTGATTATCACACACCAGCACAGAGAGGGGTAAATGCTTCCTACACAGGTGCCAGGAAACCAGAGAGGTTGAGTCACTCACCAGCATAGTCCTGAGCCTTCTCACCTGCAAGGGAAGACGGGCAGAGAGTCACCTGAACTGTCATTTTTGAGTCAGTTTCTGTCTCTTCCTTTGCTGGCATCTACTGTTCTGTCTTGACCACACCACCCTTCCTGCCTCTCCCTCTGCCTGTTCCATTCTCTGCTCCCCCCTCCTCTTTGAAATCAACTGCATCCAATGACCCCACAGGCACCGTGTAGGAGCTTTCCCAGCTGTCACCCCAGATCTGTTTTGTACGAATCTATACACAGTCACCCCTTATCCGTGGCCTTTGTTTCTGAAGTTTCAGGTACCTTCCCTCAAAACCTGTCAAAAAGTAATAAATGGAAAATTCCAGAAATAAACCATTTATAAGCTTTAAATTGTACATTATTCTGAGTAGGGTGATGAAATCTGGTTCCATCCATCTCCAACCTGCCAACGCGTGAACCACCCCTTATGCAGCAGGTCCACCCTGTGTACCTCCCCCCGTTAGCCACTTAGGAGCCTCCTGAGATCAGGTCAGCTGTCCAGTGTCACAGTGCTTGTGTTCACATCACCCTTATTTGACTGAGTAAGGGCCCCAAGGCCCAGAGCAGTGACGCAGGCAACTCGGGTTTGCCAATGAGGAGCCTTCCTTCAAGTGAAAAGCAAACATCGGCGTACACACAGGGTGTGGAACTATCCACAGTTTCAGGATCCCACCCCTGGGGTAAGTGGTGCCCATCTCAGTCCTGCACCTGAGCACAGGCTCGCCCTGTGGGTACTGGATAGAGATGTGTGCTGGGGTCCATCTATCTCAATCTGCGTTATTTCCCGCCTACTTCCAAATGAATTGGGAAATTAATGAGAAAACTTCAGATGCTATTGTTTTTTCAGCAGTTAAGACAAACCCTGACAGCTGAGGCTGGAGCCACTCCTCTCGCTAGGAGACACTCTCCTCTCTCCTTCTGCTTCCCCTGAGCAGCTACAGATGCGGTAAAGCAGCAGGCGGGAGGGCAGGCTGCACGCACTGAGCCCATCGCTCCCTTTCCTTTCTGGGGCTCCCTGGACACCCCCGTATGAGGGGCCCCTGGTGCAGACAGACTGAAGTCCCTTCCTGCCCCGAGAAAGGCCCCTGCCCCGGGTTCCCCAGATCAGGGCCATTAATTCTTCCCGGGGCGGGGAGGGGCGAGGAAGGGGCTGGAAATAGCGGAGCAGAGTCTGAGGTGTGGGTCCAGAGTATCACCTGCCTGGTAATGGCTGTGTCTCCATTTTGCAGGAAAAATGGGAGGAGCTGGTCACATGCATAACGCAGGGACCCCAGAACCTGCGAGGCTGGTATCAGGACTTACCAAGTTCTTCCTGCAGCTTCTCTGGAGATAAGAAGAAAAAAAAGCCCTGTTATGGGGATAGAGAGGAGGACCCGAGGGGGGTGCATGGGATGGGGCAGGGAGGTCGCCCTTCCTGCCCCCAGGCTCACCTTTGGCACTTTTCTCTGCCTCCTTCTCCTGCCACAGGGCCTGGATTCTCTTCTGCTGTCGCCACAGGAAGAAACCAGCCACCAGCAGAGCCAGCAAGGTGACCCCAAAGGCTGCCTGCCAGGGCTCCGCTCTCCAGAAGAAGGGACCTGCAGAGGGACAGACTCAGCCGCCCGCCAGGCAGGGCCCTGGGGTATCTCGGGAGGTGAGGTGACCTCTCTCCCCAAAGGACCCCAGAACTCTTTCTGTACATGATAAATTTTATTTTCTTGAAATGTCTGCCTCTCACATGGAGATACTTCAAATATCAAAAAATATATGTACATAGCAGTGATGTCTCCCCTCCACTCCCTCGTCCCTCCCCCATTGATCAGCTTCTCATTACTCAGCTTAACATGAGGATGAAGGATGTGAACTTTGGGGTCGGAGGGCCTGGGTTCAAATTCTAGGTCTCCTGTCTGACCTGCTCTGTGACCTTGTACTAATGACTTAACCTTTCTGTTCCTGGTGTCCTAGCTGGTGAGAGGATTAAGTTAAAGCTTATAAAGTGCCTGACACACAGTGAGTGCCATGCACGTCTTTATTAAATCTAAAAAACATAAATATATTCTCCTTTTTCTTGCTTACACCAAAGACAGCATCCCTACAAGCTGGGCTGCATCCTGGGTCTCGGGGACCTTTCTGCATCAGCACGGAGAGCAGGTCCGTGTTTCCTCCACACTGCAGCCCAGTGCACAGGAGCCCCCCTGCTGGGCCTTGGCTCGGTCTCTAACTTTTATTATTATAGTTGATGCTCTAAGAAGTAACCTTGTACATGGGCCATTTCATACAACCCAAAGCTGATCTGTCAGATGAAACCCCAGAAGTGGGATTTAGGATCAATAAATAAGTAGTTTGGATAAAGGCTGTTCTATTGTCCCCAATGGAAGATGTGACAATTTATGCCAAAAATATACCAAATTATAGCCACAAACGTCTAAGAGTGGCTGTCCCCCCACCATCCTGCCATCGGCTGTGTTACCAACCACCTTGCTTTTCCTACTGTTGCCAGTCTCCCAGGTGGAACCGGTTCCCTACTCTGTGAGACTGGGATCCTGCTGTGAGGTAATTTCCTTTCCTGTGAACTGATAATTCATGTTCTCGGCTCATTTCCTACGGGGCTGTTTTATGTTTTAACGTGATTAACCCTTTCTCCAAGACGTGGTTGTACTTATATTTTCCCATGTGTTTGCTGATCTTTACCACTTGCCCCCAATTCCTGTTGGGTGTCACAGTTTGTAACATGCAGAAAATATGGAAAGATGTTTGTGACATAATCAGCTCCATGGGGAAAGAAGCAGCCAGGTCCCTGCTCTGTGCCTCATGTTCCCTGCAAAGACCCAAGTCAGCAGCACACAGTCAGGCCTCCTTCCCCAGTGGCCACAGCTAAGCAGAGGGTCGAGCAGGGACTCACCTGCAATGGAAAGCCTGGCTGTCTTTTCCTGGCTGAGCAGGGGATTTCTGATGATACAGGAGATCTCCTTCCCAGAGCCATCTTTCAGGATCACAGAAGATGTGGCTGCATATAGACCTGTGGGATCTGTAGCCACAGGTGAGGCCACAGCTGGCAAGCTCTGTCCCCTGTCATCTCTCCACTCCACTTGGGGCTGTGGATACCAGCCTGCAGACGTGCACTCCAGACGGATCCCTCCATCTTCATGACCCTTCATTTCAATGTGAACATCAGAGCCCAGGGCTGGGGAAGGAAAAGTGAGCCTGATCATGAGGAGTCCTCTGTATTGGTGAGGATCCCATCAGGAACGAGGAGCTCACTCGCACTAGGTACCACAAGCAGGTTCACTAAGGAGCTGTTTACAAAGTGTGTTGTGCAGTAGGGACTGTTCCATGATGTGACCACTACCTGACCATCCCTGGACCTCATAGTAGATCTAGCTAGACGTTGGCCTGAACAGATGTTGTTTCCCCTAAAATCCCTTAGAGACAGCTGGATCCCTCCCCCATGCCCCAGGCCTGCTGGTTCCTAGAACTGGCCCTCACCCTGCCCTAGGCAAGCATGTAAGTCCTTCTCCCTTGTCTGGGGTGGGTCATGTTCCAGTGCTCCAATCTCCCCTGCCTGTCATGCATAAGCCTTAGCCTTTGCCATGTGGTGGAGAGGACATGCATGTTGTACTGCTGCCTAAAATGCTGTTCCTTGTATGTAAGTCACCTTGGTAAACTCTTGATATAATTAATCTATTGATGACACCATTTTTTTCTGGTCTCTGGACTCAGGGAAACTTCCATAATGTTGTGGAGAGGGAGGAAAACCTTCATGGGAGAGAGCTGAGCCAGGGCCAGGACAGTAGAGCTGTTACCACCAGTCCCTAAACTCTTAACCCAAGGAGAGGAGGGAGGAAGCCTTTGAGGACCTGCAAGGACAGAGTCCTATAGGGAGGGCTTTCTTAAGAGGAGCTGTGGTCTCCAGGAAGGGACTGTAGCTGGCTGAGGGGGACCTGCAGGGAGAAAGACAGGACCCTCCACACCCATCTTCCTTCCTCTGCGAGGCTCCTCGGTGACCAGCCCAGGCAGAAGCCACAGGGCAGGGTTGTGCCCTGAGAAAGAGAAATGCAACCCAGTCGGGTGGACGTGAGCGATTTCATGGAACAGCAGCATCAGGCAAGGGTGTGTTATCCCTGTGATGAGTGAGAACAAAACCACCACCACTCAGCCATCGGGTCTGAGCACAGAGAACACGAAGTGTCCAGACCACAGCAGCCAGCAAACCTCCCGTCCTGGCTCAGTGGCCAGTTACATCCCCTCACCATCCCGACAGCATCCACCCAGAGCAAAGCCCTCCTTCCATAAGCCCAACTCCCCTATCAGCCCAAATGTTATGCAAGTCTCCCTGACACCTTCTCGTTGAGACACCCCATGGTTTCCACGTGGGTGCATCTCCCTCACTGCAACACGGACTAAAATCAACCTGTTCAACTACAGGTGTGATCCTGGGCCTTTGGTTAGAGGACCTGGGCAGCACAGGTGATGTCCCTGCACTTCAGCCTCCCTGGACCACAGCCCTGTGCACCTGCAGGGCCCATGGCCACTGTCTGGAACACAGCTGAACCCAATCCACTGTGTGCCCCCCACTGAGGGGAGGTTTTCTCATCCTTCCTACTCCTGACCCCCCTTCCTGCTTAGACCCTGGTGGTCAGCATGAGGGGCTCTTCACCTGACACAGGAGGAACCCTTCCTAGAGGAAAATGTGGGTCTGTCAAGGGCCCCAGAGAAGCAGAGTTGGAGGCTGGGAAACAGTTGTTGCTGAGTTGCTGGAGGTGCTGTGAGGTGGGCTTCGAGCCTCTGTCCCCAGGCCCCATGGCAGAAGGAGCTCAGAACAAACCTCAGACTCACCTGCAACCTTCAGCTCCACCTGGGCTTTTGCATTGAAATCACCATGTTGGAAATAACACACGTAGATTCCGCTGTCAGAGGCTCGGAGGTTGCGAATCAAGAGAACATTCTTCCCCTCAGTGATGTACTGTCTTAAAATGGAAGTTCTCCCTCGATACTCTGGTATCTGTATTTCTTCCTTGCCATGTGCATATGCATACACCACCTGCTTGAGGCTGGGTCGCACCCACATCAGCTCCATGGTCTCNCATCTGCATACGCACACACCACCTGCTTGAGGCTGGATCGCACCCACATCAGCTCCATGGTCTCAGCGCTCATCTCTGGGGACAGCTGACAGGGCAGCTCAGCATCTTCACCCATCATGATCACTATGGGCACAGGGGGTCCAATCACAGCAAACTGAGCTGGTCAGCAGAAGGGGGTGCTCCATTAGAGGGAGCTGGGGCCAGAGTGTAAGGGGGTGTCCCAGGAAGGGAGGGGGAGGTAAGAAACACCTAGGCAGGTTGCCTGACNAGAGCTGGTCAGAAGAAGGGGGTGCTCCATCAGAGGGGGCTGGTGCCAGAGGGTAAGGGGGTGTCCCAGGAAGGGAGGGGGAGGTAAGAAACACCTAGGCAGGTTGCCTGACATCACAGAAGTACAGTCTGGATGGGCCTTCCAGGTGTGGGGAGGAGCCCAAGGTTCTGACTGGGCTCTATAGGTAACACTCCACATACATAATGCAGAACCTTTCCCTACCTGAGCAGGGGGTGAGCAGCTGGACCAAGGCCAGGCACACAGGGAGGTCCAGCAGATGGAAGGCCAGGGACCTCACCATTGTTACCTGCTGAGCAGACAGAGAGGCTCCAGAAGGAGAAATGACGACCTGGAAGATGGAGAATTCCACATGGAGTCTTCTGCCTCCCCAGGGCAGACTCGGGGTGCAACCCCCATCACTGCTGACCCCAGGGCTCCTCTGAGATGTCTGCTTGGGAGTCTTTAACCTTTGATTCCAACGTGGGAAATCACCCATAAAACATGTAACGTGAAATGCGTGTCCCTTAACCCTAGTCACCAGGACATCCTTGACTCCACTGTCCAAATGTGCTCAGAAGCCCTCCCTTACCCACACTTCCTGGGACAGTCAGGTCCAGGCCTCCATCATCACACTCTGATTATGCAGGACCCTCCTCTCTGAGTCCCTGAGTCCACTGGTGCCCCCTACAGTCTCTGCTCAACACCACAGCCAGAACTCTCCTGACTCACACCAGGTCGCCTCTCTACTCAGCCCCTTCCAGGGCTCCCATTTCACTCAGAGCAGAAGCTGAAGTCCTTTGCACCATATAATCTTAAAATTATTTCAATGTTCTAAATTTTTTAAGCTTTTTGAGCAGGGAATATATTTCCACCTATTTTGGGGGCTATTTGTTTTATTTTGTTTTATTGTTTTGATTATAGACAAATTTGAATTAAAAAATAAATTTAAATAATTTATAAAGGTAATTATATACTGTATTTCATATGAATATAAATATTTCTGGATGTATTTTTGCCATAGAAATATACATAATGACTTAAAATGCTTTGTCCTCTCACCCACAAATTCCACTTACAGGAATTAACCTTAAAGAAAAAAAAAACAGGCAGTAACATAAGGATTTATGTTTAATGCTGTTCATCATAGTAAATCTGCAATAACAAAATGTAGATACAATTTAAACACTCAAATTAAATCCAACTTTGTTATAATTATAAATAAAAACCATTTATCTAAAACCATGATTCCTAAACCTACAGCTAAGATAATACTCAATGGTGAAAACCTGAAAGCTTTTCCTCTAATGTCAGGAATAAGACAGGCTGCCCACTATCACCCCTTCTACTCAGCACAGTATTGGAAGTCTTAGCCGCAGTGTGTTGTTTATCCAGTCTCCAGCTGCTGTACACGTATGTTGTTTCAGATTTTTCTATAGCCCAATATTACAAATCATTCTGTAATGAACCTCTTTACATAAACACATTTAAGACACACACCTTGTAACCCTCTCCTCCAGTCTTCTAACATTATTTCTGTAAATGATGACCCGTTGTAACCAATATGTGACTGCACATAAAGCGCCTGTTTGCTTCACAATTCCAGGAACTAATTTAAAGGAAGCAGACTCAGACCTTCAGACATTCCAGCCCCAGGAGATTCGCTGACCTTCAACCAGTTATCTGAGCAGACTGTGTTGGCATGTGCTTAGTGCCCTCAGTGGAGCTCTCTCAACCCCCTCCTTTTGAATCCAATGTTCTGTCCCCCTGTCCCCCCATTCTCTCTCCCTTCTTACAAAAACCCCGGCCCACGTCCCGTTGTTCAGAGGGTCTTTGCAACATGAGTCCACCATCTTCTCAAGCTGCTGGCTCTAAATAGACCTACTTTCCTTCCACCAGTCCCTGCCTGTCCACCAGCTTTCAAGCAGCAGGCAACCGAACCTGGGTTTGGTATCAGCCTTTGGGAATCTCTTAGACCACGCTCCCGGAGATGAGCAGGAGAGACTGTAAGATGCCTCTGCTGCTGTGTGAAGCTCCCTCATTCCAGTGCTCTCACTCCCACAGATTTCCCAGTTCAGGCCTTACCTTGCCCTGCCTGCTGCTCCCACCTGGGTTCCACGGGTAGGCTCAGAGCACCCCACTCCTTCTGTGGGCGAGCATCACCCTGCAGGCTCACCCAGCTTCTCAGCCTCTCTAACAGGGACCTGGGACTCTGCCTTTTACCAGCTGCCCCTTTTACCCTTCGCACTCCCAGCTGAAATCCACAGAACAAAGGCACTGGGGAGGTCCTTATGCTACTTGAGTGTCTCACCTGGAGGAAAGGGTGGGGAAAAGAAAGCTGGCTCATGACTGGAAAGAGTGCAAAGTCCCTATTTGAAAGCACCTGTTATAAAAAATAATGGTAATAACCTTTACTCCCTACTGGGTGCAGGTGTTTTAGACAGATTTCTATCGCAGTCGTGCCTNGTCCAACTCTCCCTCCATCCACCCTGTGGTCCTGCCAGGTTCCCAAGTCTTTGTTTAATGTGAAATCTTTATTGAAAATTTATTTTCACACAAAATGATGTGAAATCTTTATGTGAAAATTTTAAGTGACAATTTTCTTTATTGTGATCCACAGTAAGGAATATATTCTATAATGTAACTCGGAACATGCAAATTTATATATACTGTATGCTCTCATAGTTCCATTTGATTTTGATTTTTAAAAATTGGTCTCTACCGAATATATTGATCTCATAACCCCTCAAGGGTCCAGGACCTGAGGGGGAGAGGTACTGTTCCATGATGATTGTCTCATGGCATAAACACTATGCCCCATGTCCTGTGGGGCGCTGCTTTTGTTGCCGAAAACACAGGAGTTTGACACTCAAAAATGTACCTCCAAAGTATAATTTTGATATGGATTGTTAAAAAATAATTTGGAAAGTTAAGAATGTACTCATTTCTCTTCATGTTAGTGGTTAAGAACCCTTTCATTGGGCATGAGGCAAGGTAGAGTTTTCTGATGCAGGATAAATACATGGGTTAACATTCCTTGCCCACCCCTTCCCATATCTATATATATATATCTCACTACAAACCACACATCTATGGAAAGCACTGTATAGCTGCACATTAGTTCCCTAGGCCTGGCTGCACAAAGTGCCACATACTGAGCAGTTTAAACAACAGAACATTGCCTTCTCAGTTCTGGAGGCTGGAAGCCTTAGCTCCAGGTCCCCACAGGGTTGGTTCAGCCCTGGCCCTAGTTTTGGAGTTTGCTGGCAGTCTTTGGCATTTCCTGGCTTGTGGAGGCATCCCCCTGTCTCTGCCTTCATTCTCACATGGTTCTCCCTGGGAAACATGTCTTGCTCCCATTCCCATAAAGAAAGAAGGTGGGCCAGTCCTGTATTCTTGCCAAATGCAGCAGGTGACAGGACTTCCACTTCCGTGGTCTGTTAGAAGGTCCTCCCTTGATCTTATTGGGTTGTGATACCGTCTCCTGTGGCAAGCCTCATCTCTGAGCTCTTTTATTTCATATGTTAACTACACACAAGTGAGGGAGAGATAAAAGACCAACGTTAAGGAGGATGGCAGATGTGGGAGAATGGGCTTGAGGTTCAGAAGGCCTAAGCTCTCCAAGCACCACCCTAGGGTGTCAGATCCCTTTACCTGCTTAAACAATGAAGATTTTTCTCAGTTAAAAACAAGTCCTGAGGTTAGGATGCAGAGGCACCCTACACCCCTCCTTCTAGTGGTCTTTTCTGTAGTGGAGACACGGGGAGACTAAAAACCATTGTGGGGCAGGTCACAATTATATGAAATTCAAATGTCAGCACCCGTAAATAAGGTTTTGCTAGGACATGGCCAATCCACCCATCTAAGACTCCACTACAAGAGGAGCTCTGGCAGAGACCCCATGGTCCACACAGCCAAAATATGTAATATCTGGCCCTTTACAGAAAAAAGTTTCCATGTCCCAGGGCCAAGTCCCCTCCTCACCAGTCACTCAGTAGAATACAAAGAAGCTGCTTAAGCATGAAAAACGCACAACTGGGAACAGCCTGTGGAGATTATCTGGCCTTTTAATTATTATTTTTNCTGGGAATAGCCTGTGGAGATTATCTGGCCTTTTAATTATTATTTTTTTGTCTCATTTCAGAGGCAATGTAAGTTTTTATAAATTTTTTTATATGGTCTTCCGATTCCCTGAGTGTTGTGGCATCCCTGCTCACTCCCAGGACAGAGGCCTGTATGTGTACAGGTGTGTGTGTGTGGTTGGGTTTGGGATGGGCAGGTGTTGAGGGGGACATAAGCACCCTCTTCCCAAAGCCAAGGACTCTCCTGCAAGTTGCTGAGCTGTAAGGGGCAGGGGAGAGATGGGAGGACACAGGGAAGGACTGGGGGTAGAGAATGGAGCCAGCAGCTGTGATGGAGACTCTGGGACTCATTCAGAAACTTTGGAGTGAGAGACCTGAGGATACTGAGTGAGTCCAAAGCCTTTCCTTTCCCTTGGGAGGTGGCACTGCAGTGCCCTCAGGACCATGGCAGTGAAGACAGGCTTCCTGACTGCCACTGGATGGTCTGGTTGGGCCCAGCACCCCTACACCCACAGGATGCTCCCTTCCTGTGCCCCGCAGATCTCAATCAGGCCATTGTGTACATTTCTTCTAGAAGAATCTTCCCAAGGCACAATTCTTAACATAACTCTTCCGTGTGATAAAAATCCCACTGAAGTTCATCTAGCTCCCTTCTTCCCAAATTTATGTTTGTCTTTTAAGTATGAATTTGAAGGGCTGGTTCGGCTCAGTGATTGCAGGTCACATGTTGGTAAAAAGGTTGGCTTCTAGTCCCTTCTCAGCCCTGTGTGATGTGGTCCCTGTGAATTCATCCCTGGGCAAAGTCATCCTGCACAACCAGGCAGTGAAGCACTGGACCATGGCTCTGAAAGTAGACCTTAGAAAGTTAATGCCTTTCCTGCCCTCTTGTCTCCTTACCTATCATGTGGGAAAATTGAATGAATATCAGAGAAGTGCTTTACTCAGTGAGTTTTTAGCAACTATTTCTTTAAAAAAATATATCTTTATTGATTTCAGAGAGAGGAAGGGAGAGGGAGAGAGAGAGTTAGAAACATCAATGATGAGAGAGTCATCATTGATTAGGCCGCCTCCTGCACGCCCCCACTGGGTATTGAGCCCACAACCTGGGCATGTGGCCTGATAGGGAGTCAACTATGATCTTCTGGATCCTAGGTCAACGCTCAACAGCTGTGCCACCCTTGAGCAGGTGTATTTTCTTGCTGTTAAGGGACCCTGGGCTAAAGCTGAGCAGGGAGAAGCAAAGACATTACTTCAGCCTGAGGGTCCCCATTGCTATCAGCTGAGCCTGAGGCCACTGTGGTCTCCAGGGAAGGGTCAGGCACAAGGGAACTCTCCACTCCTTTTGGTGCTGGGCAAATGGTCAAGGCAGTGGACTCCCTAGTCCAAATATCAAAAACAGGATACAGAGGACGAGAGAAGGAGGTGTTTGTGAAGGTGTAGATATATGATCCACTGAGGGCATTGTAGAATGACACCTCCCCCTTCTCATAGTCCAGGAAAACCCCCACTCTTTGAGGAGGGTTGGCAATTGTCAGTTTAGTCCGGGGGTCTGTGAGAGCCTGGAAGTCATTCCCCTCAGACCTCCCTAATGCCCAGAATCCATTCTCCGGTTTCATTCTAACCCAATCTTTTCTCTCCACATCCTCTCTACACACCCCAATATGCCACTCTTTCCTGTCCCCCACTTCCACCTCCCAGAAATGTCTGCCCGTTGTGAAGCTCTCACAGCCCAGCACACAGAAATTCCCAAAAAATCTCTTGGGAGTGTCTGGCAGCCTCTGCCTGGTGTCTGCCAGCTGCAGGCTCCTCTGGTCCTCGAAAACAAAGAGATTGGGGTGCGCAGTGTCCACATCCAGAAACACATCAGCTGCAGAGGGTTCAGATGGTGTGGGGTCAGCCATGGTGCCTGGACCTCAGAGCCTCAGCCTTCAAGGTCTGGTTCTGGCTGAGGAGCCCTGACCCAGAACCTGGGGTCCCCAGCCTGTCCTGGATGTGACCCTCAGCAATGCCAAGAGAAACAGGAGGTGCCTTTTGTCTGTGGGGAAGGGGAGGCTGAGGAAGCTTGGGGTTTTTAACCTGCCTCTTCTGCTAGTGCCTTCCTTCTACTTTTTTCCTGTTTCCCTCCCCAAATGTCCATGCCCACCTGTGCTGTATAGTCACATAGACTCAAATTCCAGCCCTTGCTCTACCCTCCTGAGTTGGATGACTTCCTTTTTTGCACAGTCTCTTTTTACACAACAAACGCTAGGTAGTATCTTGACTGTCAATTTGATATCTGTAAAATGGTAGTAAAAATACTGATTTCTAGGGTAGAATAAGATGAAATGTGCTATATTTAACCCAAGGCTGGTCATGGAGGAAGTGCTGGGTGTGATAATAGAGACCATGTCTCTGCTGTGCCTGGGACCATGCTTGGAGCTCTATGGGCTCTGGGGTCCATTCCCCAGCTGTCCCACCCTCTCTGGCCCCAGGATGTAGTCCTTTTTGGACAGCATCACTGGGCTCCCTTGCCTCTGGTTACCTGTTGGGTTTGGCCAGGGCAGGTACTAGCTGAAGACTGGGAGCAGAAAGGAAAGAGAGGCACAGCACTGCCTTCCCACCTCCTCCCATGGAGATGCTCTAACAAAGCAGGACTCCTCTCAGGCAGCTTCTCCCTGAGCCCAGCCTCCCCCGGGCTCCCGTGAAGGCTCCCTGTCCCTCTGCTGAAGGGAGGTGACAGCTCCCACTGTTGTGAGCCCTGGGGCAGCATTCATCCTTGGTTTCCCTCAATACCTGCCCCCCCCCCCAGAAGTAGTTCCTTCCCTAAACCTTCATTAATCACTGTGTTGATTCTCTGTGAAGAAAACCAACTCCATGTCTGTGTCATGAATTTCTTTCACCTCTTCATGCTGTGACCTGTGGCCCACCTCACTGTCCTTAGCAAGCACAGCAAAGCCTTTGGGTAATGATTATGTGTGTTCCTTACATGTAGCCACAAACATTTCTGTTAGTAACAGCTACAGTGACATGACTGAGATCAACACCAAACAGGGGATGGTATTGGTTACAAAGAATCATCCATCTCAGGACCACCAGGAGGTTGGTCTGGTGCTACCACATTCTTTGTCCGTTTCTCCTGTCAATCATTTGTACCCAAGTTATACTATAAAACACTATAGCAACAAGTCTGTTAACTGCGAATAATCTGTGGAGATTGTGGGGGCATCTATCTCCTTGGACTCTATACCCCTGAGAGTAAATTACCCCACAATACAGTCTGTTATGTTCTAAGGAGTTGCCAGCATCATTTTTAAGTCTTAAGAACCTTGCCCTTGCCACAGTCATTACCATCAAAGAGCTATTTTGACCAAGCCATTGCTGTTTTGACCAATGCACATTCATTACCTCACCTAGTCTTCACCTCAACCCTGACATAGTGGGAATGACCACCATCATCTAACGAGGAGACTAAAGCTCAGAATCCTTGCACAACTTGAGGACACACAGGCACACAGGGCAGGAGGGGGCAGAGCTTGGTCAGGTCACATCCTCACTCTCTTGCCCCTTCCTCCAGCTTCAGCCCTCAGCCTCCTCCTTCCCACACACACCTGGGGACGCCTAGGACAGCAGCTGCCCCTGGTTCTCTGGGGACTCAGCAGCAGATGGGCCCACCTTGGAGACCAGGACCTCAAGTCACCCACCCAGAACTCTCCCAGTGAAGAGTTAGAGAAGAAAAGGGAGCAGGGCCCTGGGCGGTTGTCCCAAAGGACACACAGTGGTTCACTCACCAGGTTGGTAGGTGGTCTTCAACACTGAAAGGAAGGAGACACAGACAAGGAATGGCCATTAGTTCTGTCTTCCCCCCACCCACTCTCCTCACTGAGCCTCTTCTGCTTTCCTCCCTCTTTTCCAACATCCATTTTCCTTCAAGTACAGCTTGTGGATCAGGCATAAAACCTCGCTGAGTGTTGGGCTCCCCTCCATCACCCTGGGTCTGTGGGCGCCATGGCCAGGCTTTGCCCAGGTGTGGGTGTGTCAGCAGGGTGAGGGGACACTGCATGTGGAAGGTCCTCTCTGGGTGTCCAGAAAGGAGGGGGTGGGACTCCACAGAAAATGAGCCTCTGAGCTGGATCTGATTATCACAGACCAGCACAGAGAGGGGTAAATGCTTCCTACACAGGAAACCAGAGAGGTTGAGTCACTCACCGGCGTAGGCATGAGCCTTCTCACCTGCAAGGGAAGACGGGCAGAGAGTCACCTGAACTGTTATTTTTGAGTCAGTTTCTGTCTCTCCGTTTGCTGGCATCTACTGTTCTGTCTTGACCACACCACCCTTCCTGCCTCTCCCTCTGCCTGTTCCATTCCCTGATCCCCCCTCCTCTTTGAAATCAACTGTATCCAGTGACCCCACAGGCACCGTGTAGGAGCTTTCCCAGCTGTCACCACAGATCTGTTTTGTACGAATCTATACACAGTCACCCTCTATCTGAGGTCTCACTTTCCGAAGTTTCAGTTACGTTCCCTCAACCCCTGTTGGAATGTGTTAAATGGAAAATTCCAGAAATAAACAATTTATAAGCTTTAAATTGTACATCATTCTGAGTAGGGTGATGAAATCTGGTTCCATCCATCTCCAACCTGCCAACGCGTGACCCATCCCCTTATCCAGCAGGTCCACCCTGTGTACCTCCCCCCGTTAGCCACTTAGGAGCCTCCTGAGATCAGGTCAGCTGTCCAGTGTCACAGTGCTTGTGTTCACATCACCCTTATTTGACTGAGTAAGGGCCCCAAGGCCCAGAGCAGTGACGCAGGCAACTCGGGTTTGCCAATGAGGAGCCTTCCTTCAAGTGAAAAGCAAACATCGGGGTACACACAGGGTGTGGAACTATCCACAGTTTCAGGCATCCACTGGGGTCAGGATCCCACCCCTGGGGTAAGTGGTGCCCATCTCAGTCCTGCACCTGAGCACAGGCTCGCCCTGTGGGTACTGGATGGAGATGTGTGCTGGGGTCCATCTATCTCAATCTGCGTTATTTCCCGCCTACTTCCAAATGAATTGGGAAATTAATGAGAAAACTTCAGATGCTATTGTTTTTTCAGCAGTTAAGACAAACCCTGACAGCTGAGGCTGGAGCCACTCCTCTCGCTAGGAGACACTCTCCTCTCTCCTTCTGCTTCCCCTGAGCAGCTACAGATGCGGTAAAGCAGCAGGCGGGAGGGCAGGCTGCACGCACTGAGCCCATCGCTCCCTTTCCTTTCTGGGGCTCCCTGGACACCCCCGTATGAGGGGCCCCTAGTGCAGACAGACCGAAGTCCCTTCCTGCCCTGAGAAAGGCCCCTGCCCCAGGTTCCCCAGATCAGGGCCCTTATTTCTTCGCAGGGGCCAGGAGGGGTGAGGAAGGGGCTGGAAATAGTGGAGCAGAGTCTGAGGTGCGGGTCCAGACTATCACCTGCCTGATACTGGCTGTGTCTCCATTTTGCAGGAAAAATGGGAGGAGCTGGTCACATGCATAACGCAGGGACCCCAGAACCTGCGAGGCTGGTATCAGGACTTACCAAGTTCTTCCTGCAGCTTCTCTGGAGATAAGAAGAAAAAAAAGCCGTGTTATGGGGATAGAGGGGAGGACCCGAGGGGGGTGCCTGGGATGGGGCAGGGAGGTCGCCCTTCCTGCCCCCGGGCTCACCTTTGGCACTTTTCTCTGCCTCCTTCTCCTGCCACAGGACCTGGATTCTCTTCTGCTGTCGCCACAGGAAGAAACCAGCCACCGCCAGGAGCCCCAGCAGAGCCGGCAGGGTCACCCCCACAGCCACCTGCCAGGGCTCCACACTCCAGAAGAAGGGACCTGCAGAGGGACAGACTCAGCCGCCCGCCAGGCGGGGCTCTGGGGTATCTTGGGAGGCGAGGTGACCTCTCTCCCCCCAAAGGATCCCAGAACTCTTTCTGTACATGATAAATTTTATTTTCTTGAAATGTCTGCCTCTCACAGGGAGATAATTCAAATATCAAAAAATATGTATACAAAGGCAGTGAAGTCTCCCCTCCACTCCCTCGTCCCTCCCCCATTGATCAGCTTCTCATTACTCAGCTTAACATGAGGATGAAGGATGTGAACTTTGGGGTCGGAGGGCCTGGGTTCAAATTCTGGGTCTTCTGCCTGACCTGCTCTGTGACCTTGTACTAATGACTTAACCTTTCTGTTCCTGATGTCCTAGCTGGTGAGAGGATTAAGTTAAAGCTTATAAAGTGCCTGACACACAGTGAGTGCCATGCACGTCTTTATTACATCTAAAAAACATAAATATATTCTCCTTTTTCTTGCTTACACCAAAGACAGCATCCCTACAAGCTGGGCTGCATCCTGGGTCTCGGGGACCTTTCTGCATCAGCACGGAGAGCAGGTCCGTGTTTCCTCCACACTGCAGCCCAGTGCACAGGAGCCCCCCTGCTGGGCCTTGGCTCGGTCTCTAACTTTTATTATTATAGTTGATGCTCTAAGAAGTAACCTTGTACATGGGCCATTTCATACAACCCAAAGCTGATCTGTCAGATGAAACCCCAGAAGTGGGATTTAGGATCAATAAATAAGTAGTTTGGATAAAGGCTGTTCTATTGTCCCCAATGGAAGATGTGACAATTTATGCCAAAAATATACCAAATTATAGCCACAAACGTCTAAGAGTGGCTGTCCCCCCACCATCCTGCCATCGGCTGTGTTACCAACCACCTTGCTTTTCCTACTGTTGCCAGTCTCCCAGGTGGAACCGGTTCCCTACTCTGTGAGACTGGGATCCTGCTGTGAGGTAATTTCCTTTCCTGTGAACATTGATAATTTAGGCTCTGGGCTCATCTTCTACGGGGCTGTTTTATGTTTTAACGAGATCAGCCCTTTCTCCAAGACGTGGTTGTACTTATATTTTCCCATGTGTTTGCTGATCTTTACTAGTTGCCCCCAATTCCTGTTGGGTGTCACAGTTTGTAACATGCAGAAAATATGGAAAGATGTTTGTGACATAATCAGCTCCATGGGGAAAGAAGCAGCCAGGTCCCTGCTCTGTGCCTCATGTTCCCTGCAAAGACCCAAGTCAGCAGCACACAGTCAGGCCTCCTTCCCCAGTGGCCACAGCTAAGCAGAGGGTCGAGCAGGGACTCACCTGCAATGGAAAGCCTGGCTGTCTTTTCCTGGCTGAGCAGGGGATTTCTGATGATACAGGAGATCTCCTTCCCAGAGCCATCTTTCAGGATCACAGAAGATGTGGCTGCATATAGACCTGTGGGATCTGTAGCCACAGGTGAGGCCACAGCTGGCAAGCTCTGTCCCCTGTCATCTCTCCACTCCACTTGGGGCTGTGGATACCAGCCTGCAGACGTGCACTCCAGACGGATCCCTCCATCTTCATGACCCTTCATTTCAATGTGAACATCAGAGCCCAGGGCTGGGGAAGGAAAAGTGAGCCTGATTATGGGGACTCCTCTGTATTGGTGAGGATCCCATCAGGAATGGGGGACACATTCACACTAGATACCACAATCAGGTTTCACTAAGGAGCTGTTTATAAAGTGTGCTGTGCAGGGGAGAATGTTCCATAATGTGACCACTGCATGACCATCCCTGGACCCTTCTGCTAGATCCAACTATACCTGGGTCAGAACAGAGACTTCTCCCCCAAGTTCCCTTAAAGACAGCTAAAACCCTCCCCCACTCCCCAGACATGCTGGTTCACGGAGCAGGTCATCACCCTGCCCTTGGCAAACATGTAAGTGGTTCCCCCTAATCTGGGGTGGTAAATGACCAGGTACCCCTATCTCTCCCACCTGTCTTGTGTAAGGTGTAAGCCTTAGCCTTTGCCATGCAGTGGGGAAGACATGCATGTTGGATCGTCGCCTCCAAAGCTCTTCCTTGTATGTAACTCACCTTCATAAACTCTTGATATAATTAATATAAAGTTGACACCCTCTTTCTCTGGTCTCTGGACTCAGGGAAATTTTCATAACATGGTTGTGGAGGGGAGGAAAACCTACATGGGAGAGAGCTGAGCCAGGGCCAGGACAGTGGAGCTATTACCACCAGTCCCTAAACTCTTAACCCAAGGAGAGGAGGGAGGAAGCTTTTGAAGACCTGCAAGGACAGAGTCCTGTAGGGAGGGCTTTCTTAAGAGGAGCTGTGGTCTCCAGGAAGGGACTGTAGCTGGCTGAGGGGGACCTGCAGGGAGAAAGACAGGACCCTCCACACCCATCTTCCTTCCTCTGCCAGGCTCCTCAGTGACCAGCCCAGGCAGAAGCCACAGGGCAGGGTTGTGCCCTGAGAAAGAGAAATGCAACCCTGACTTGTGGATGTGAGCGATTTCATGGAACAGCAGCATCAGACAAGGGTGTGTTGTCCCTGTGATGAGTGAGAACAAAACCACCACCACTCAGCCATCGGGTCTGAGCNTGTTGGCCTGAACAGACATTGCTTCCCCTAAAATCCCTTAGAGACAGCTGGATCCCTCCTCCATGCCCCAGGCTGCTGGTTCCTAAAACTGGCCCTCACCCTGCCCTAGGCAAGCATGTAAGTCCTTCCCCCTTATCTGGGTGGGTCATGTTCCAGTGCTCCAATCTCCCCTGCCTGTCATGCATAAGNTGAAATCACCATGTTGGAAATAACACACGTAGATTCCGCTGTCAGAGGCTCGGAGGTTGCGAATCAAGAGAACATTCTTCCCCTCAGTGATGTACTGTCTTAAAATGGAAGTTCTCCCTCGATACTCTGGTATCTGTATTTCTTCCTTGCCATGTGCATATGCATACACCACCTGCTTGAGGCTGGGTCGCACCCACATCAGCTCCATGGTCTCGGCGCTCATCTCTGGGGACAGCTNCTCTGGTCTCTGGACTCAGGGAAACTTCCATAATGTTGTGGGAAGGGGGGAAAACCTTCATGGGAGAGAGCTGAGCCAGGGCCAGGACAGTGGAGCTGTTACCACCAGTCCCTAAACTCTTAACCCAAGGAGAGGAGGGAGGAAGCCTTTGAGGACCTGCAAGGACAGAGTCCTANTTTGAAGACCTGCAAGGACAGAGTCCTGTAGGGAGGGCTTTCTTAAGAGGAGCTGTGGTCTCCAGGAAGGGACTGTAGCTGGCTGAGGGGGACCTGCAGGGAGAAAGACAGGACCCTCCACACCCATCTTCCTTCCTCTGCCAGGCTCCTCAGTGACCAGCCCAGGCAGAAGCCACAGGGCAGGGTTGTGCCCTGAGAAAGAGAAATGCAACCCTGACTTGTGGATGTGAGCGATTTCATGGANAGTGGACATTAGCGATTCATGGAACAGCAGCATCAGACAAGGGTGTGTTGTCCCTGTGATGAGTGAGAACAAAACCACCACCACTCAGCCATCGGGTCTGAGCACAGAGAACACGNTGAGCTGGTCAGCAGAAGGGGGTGCTTCATTAGAGGGGGTTGGGGCCAGAGGGTAAGGGGGTGTCCCAGGAAGGGAGGGGGAGGTAAGAAACACCTAGGCAGGCACTCCTGACATCACAGAAGTACAGTCTGGATGGGCCTTCCAGGTGTGGGGAGGAGCCCAAGGTTCTGACTGGGCTCTATAGGTAACACTCCACATACATAATGCAGAACCTTTCCCTACCTGAGCAGGGGGTGAGCAGCTGGACCAAGGCCAGGCACACAGGGAGGTCCAGCAGATGGAAGGCCAGGGACCTCACCATTGTTACCTGCTGAGCAGACAGAGAGGCTCCAGAAGGAGAAATGACGACCTGGAAGATGGAGAATTCCACATGGAGTCTTCTGCCTCCCCAGGGCAGACTCGGGGTGCAACCCCCATCACTGCTGACCCCAGGGCTCCTCTGAGATGTCTGCTTGGGAGTCTTTAACCTTTGATTCCAACGTGGGAAATCACCCATAAAACATGTAACGTGAAATGNACCTCCCTAGGGCAGACTCGGGGTGCAACCCCCATCACTGGTGACTGCAGGGCTCCTCTGAGATGTCTGCCTGGGAGTCTTTAACCTTTGATGCCAACGTGGGAAATCACCCATAAAACATGTAACGTGAAATGTGTGTCCCTTAACCCTAGTCACCAGGACATCCTTGACTCCACTGTCCAAATGTGCTCAGAAGCCCTCCCTTACCCACACTTCCTGGGACAGTCAGGTCCAGGCCTCCATCATCACACTCTGATTATGCAGGACCCTCCTCTCTGAGTCCCTGAGTCCACTGGTGCCCCCTACAGTCTCTGCTCAACACCATACCCAGAACTCTCCTGACTCACACCAGATTGCCCCTCTACTCAGCCCCTTCCAGGGCTCCCATTTCACTCAGAGCAGAAGCTGAAGTCCTTTGCACCATATAATCTTGAAATTATTTGAATGTTCTATATTTTTAAAGTTTTTTAAGCGGGGAATATATTTCCACCTATTTTGGAGGCTATTTATTTTATTTTATTGTTTTGATTATAGACAAATTTGAATTAAAAAATAAATTTAAATAATTTATAAAGGTAATTATATACTGTATTTCATATGAATATAAATATTTCTGGATGTATTTTGACCACATAAATATGCATAATGACTTAAAATGCTTTATCCTTTGACCCACAAATTCCACTTACACGAATTACCCCTTCTACTCAGCACAGTATTGGAAGTCCTACCTAATGTAGTCAGAAAAGTCAAAGAAATAAAAAGCATACAAATCAGAAAGGAGGAAGCAAAACTCTCACCAGGTGCAGAAGACATGATAGGACAGATAGAAAAGCCTGAGGACTCCACCAAAGAACTATTAGAACTAATCACTGAACTCAGTAATGTGGCAGGATAGAAAATCAGAAACCTGCTGCATTTCTATACAGCAATAATGAAAAATCAGAGGAAGAATTGTAAAAATCCATTTACAATTTCATCAAAAAGCATAAGTACCTAGGAATAGATGTAACCAAAGAGTGGAAGGACCTGTGGTCTAAAACTACAGGACACTGAAGAAGGAATCGGAAGAGGGTACGAGGAAATGGAAGGGGCACTGTGCTCATGGGCTGAGAGGATTCACATTGTCACATGTCCTTACTGCCTGAAGCAATACACAGGTTCAGAAAATCCCTATTGAATACTCATGGCCTTCTTCTCAATCCTAAAATGTATATGGAACCACAAAAGACCCCAACTAATGGGAGAAACCTTGAGAAAGAGCAACAGTGGAGAAACCACCCTCCCTGATATGAAACTATATTACAAGGCAACACAAATAAAAACAGCGTGGTTCTGGCATAAAAACAGACACATAGTTCAATGTGAGAAATGGAGAGCCCAGAAATGAACCCTGACTTATATGTTCAATTAATCTGCAATAAAGGAGGCAGGAATATACAATGGGGTGAAGACAGTCTCTTCTAAATGGTGCTGGGAGATCTGGACAGATCACTTTCTTACACCACATACAAGACTAAACACCACATTCAAAGCGGATGAAAGATTTAAATGTAAAATTCAAAGCCACAAAACTAGAAGAAAACGTCCGCAACAAACTCTATGAGAACGCTCTGAGTAACATCTTTTTGTATGTGTGTCCTCAGGCAAAGGCAACAAAAGAAAAAATAAACAAATGGAACCATGCCAAGTTAAAAAGTTTTTGCACAGTGAGGGAAATTTTAACAAAACCAAAGGACAACCTACTGAATGGAAGAAGCTATTTGACAATGAGACATGAAATAAGGGGTTGCTATCCAGCGTTTATATATAAACCCATACAAAGTACTGTACAAAAATCCAATCCAAGTTAAAAAATGGGTAGAGGACCTGAATAGACGTTTCTGCAAAGAGGAGGTCCAGATGGCCAGCAGATGGGTGGACTGGAAATCCCTCTACTGTCAGACAATGTTGTTTATCTATTCTCCAACTCTTGTATCTATACACTGGTTCAGATTTTTCTATGTTTCAAATAATTCTCTAATGAACAGCTTTACATATAAATATTTAAGACACACACACATCTCTTTGAAATCTCTTAGAACACATTCCCAGGGTTGATCAGGAGGGACTGTAAAAGGCCTTTGCTTGTTTCTGGCCACAGGAAGTCCCTAGGAACATGCAGTTGTCGAGCTCCTTCATTCCACTTGTCTCCCTGCCACAGATTTCGGAACTTGGGCCTTACCTTGCCCTGCCTCTGTGCTTCCACCTGGGCCCTCACCTGAAGACTCACACTTACCCTTGGCACTTCCAGCTGAAAATCACGGAACGAAGAACGCCAGTATGGTTGAGTCTCTGATGCGGAAGTGTGGGGAAACCGAAAGCTTGTTCAGGACAGGAAACAGTGCAAACCCTCTTTTGAAAGCAGTTGTTTTGTGATTGACTCAGAGCAGTGTCTCATCAGTTGTTGGGCAGAAACCAGGGGCAAGGTTAGTGTGAAGGTACACTCGGTATTGGGTGGTCGCAGTGAGGACCAGCTCCAGCACTGATCTCCACACTCCGTGTCTCTCTGTGTGTTTACCATGTTGACCCACTCCTGGGGGTGGGTGTATGATCAGGTCTTTATTACATACGTCTGCTTTCTTTCCTTTATATCATAATGGACTTAGCAGCAGATCTAAGACAAATGAATAGATGTTAATGTGTGAGAAGAACTTGTATGTTAATTGTATAGTCGTTGTGGCCCTTTGTTAACATTTTTTACAGCAGAGCCCAGTGAAAGTATGAACAGAAAGACACAGAAAAACTACACTCACGACACCTTTTGTGGCACCTCAGATATTCAGGTCTCAGATCTATTTCCAAGTAGTACAATTTTCAGGTTTCCAGAGGCAGTGCTGTCAGGGACCGATGGGCATGTTTTACATTTTTCAGAGAATTTTCATTTGGGGTGTTGCTGAGAAGATTCATCCATTCTCCATCCTTCTCTTTGCTGCATTTGGATTTTCAGGTTATTTATTTCTCCTTGCCTGCAGCAGTCTGTAGCTTCTGTTTACAGTGAACATTGTGTTACACATGCTGACTTCATTGTACACTAATCTTCTGTTTATCTCGGTATCCTTGGTTATTCATCTGATGCCTTGAAAGTTGCAGACATCAGTGCACCTCCCCCTGGGTGCTTCCACACATCTATGAAGCAGAACACAGTTCTGAAATGCCCGAAGCACCAATGTTGTGTTTAAAATATAAATGTAGGAGGCATGCTGTCCCTCCAAGGAGCATGCTCACGCCTATGGACAGAATAAACTGATGAACAAAAGAGACACAGAGACGTGGAAGCAAGCAGCAGACTGACATATATCAGAGGGAATGGGGGTGGGCTGGGAAGAGATTAACCAAAGAACTTCTATGCATAACCCATGGACACAGATAATAACTCAGTAAATGCCTGGCGACAGGGCAGAAGTGGGGTAAAGGGGGCCAATGGGGGAAATATTTTCAACAATAAAGATAAAGTTTTAAAATATGGCTTGCTGCCTGAAATCATAGCAGTAAAATGGGAACATTCCAGTCTTGCTTAGAGGGTCCAGGTGACTTTGACATAGAGAAGTAGCCTAATTTCCAGCGTAGGTCTGAATGTCCAATATGGGATTTCTGGGCAGAACGCTGCATATCTCTTTAGAGTTTCCAAGGAAATAGGGTCCTAGGTTCACTTATTCAGACCTTTACGTCATGCTGGGAGACAAATTGTGTGAAATGGGACAATAAATATAGCAAGGTCGAACTTTCATTAGAGAAACCCTGTATTTTGCAGATAATCTCATTGGCTTTCTGTGTCTGTGTGTGGGGGGAAGGGGTTGAGTATTGTCAGCCAAAAGAGAGATGTCCTCCAGAAATGCTCTTCCTTCCCAGCTGCAGGGATGGTAATGTCTAACTGAGTCCGGGCACCCCCTAAAGGCTCATCCATGCACTGAAAGAAAGCAGAACATGCCTTTCAATCAAAAAATAGACTGTACCTGAGGCCAATTTGTGGAAATTGAGAAGTTTGACTTCAGGATATCCAGTCTCCACTTGGTGTCAGTTTCAGAAGCCCAGGGCAAGGCCCAGGCAAGGCCCTTCTCTCTTACACATTTGCATACTTGAGGGAGTACAGTTAGTGACAGAGGCAGGGGCCCAAACCACAGGTCCAAGGACAAGAGAGACACACACACAGAGACAGAGAAATCACCATCCTCATTCACCCTAAAACTCACTAGTTCTGTTCTGTGACACTGCAGCTGAGTCTTCTGTTTCCACTGTGGGGACTGTGAGTACCCTCAGAAGACCTCATCTGACTGTGCACGGTCTCCACTCCCAGGGCGCCCGTCCCCACAGTCCCTCCCCTGTACCAGCCTATTGCCTAGTCATCAGCTTCACATTAGCGAGCCTTCCAGTTAATTGAAGGAGAAAGGTTAGCCAAACTTACCGTCACAACCCGAGACCTGTGTGTCTCCTCAGGAGCATGGGAGACAGTTTACCAGCCTCCTCTCCTCTGTCCTCACCACTAAACGGCTGTCCTGCTTTTCGCTTTTCGTGTCTGTGTATCCCCAGGCTTTGAATCCATGGGGTCAGGAGCTCAGAGTCCCAGAGAAGCAAAGAGCCACTGACCTGCATACAATGGAACCTTTCCCTTCTGCAGGAAGATGGGCTTTAGGGCCTTGTTTGTAGAACAATGGAAGGAAACCCTAATTTCCCACGGCAAATATCTCCTGACAAAATGACTGGGGCGAGGGGAAGCAGAGTGACTGGGGCAGCTAAAGCCTCAGAAGAGCAAACTGGTGTCAGAGGAGGGAGGTTAGGAAACGAAGGCCAGTGGTTGCCCTGGGTGGCTGCTTAAGGTTTCTGCTGGCTGATCTCCGGTCACTTGTTTAGAAAGGAGCTTGTCTGTCACCTGGAGGCCGACTGCTCCTCCATGGGAGTCCGTGCTTAGCCTATTTTTTGATCCACTGGTTGTGCACCATCTCAGGCAGGTGCAAGTTAGATAATTGCCACTAATTGTTTTCAGGAAGTAGCCCTACAGAGAAGGCTGCTCTCAGTGGGTGAGCTCAGACTCAGGCCACATGGAGACCAGTGTTGGAAGGGAGGGCTTCCAGGGAAGCAACGCACAGCACAAGTAATTAAAATTCACCAGAAACTGTGTTGTTGTTTTTTAATTCTCACCTGAGGATCTCTTTTTATTGGTGAGAGAGAGAGAGAGAGGAAGAGAGAGAGGGAACACGCACTGTCCTGGGGTGGAATCGGCAGACATCTGGCACACGGGAAATGCTGCATCCAACCAAGACACCAGGCCAGGCCATGGCTTTTGAATGAGAAGGGTCCCTTAATGCAAGAAAAAGGAAGAAGGGAATCCTAACGAAGTGAATTCCCCAGGAAGAAAATGAAACCGGACATTACCTGCTTGTCTGCACTGTGGTTGTTGAGATGCCTCTTGCTCTGATTCTCAAGGCTCCGCCAGGTGTTGCAAGTGAAAAGGCTCCTTAGTGAATCATCGACCTGCAGTAACCTCAGCAGGTGATCTGAACACAACCCCTACCTGGGCAGGTCTTTATGGGCACTGAGCCCCAGGCCTGTAATTCTTTAGTAAAAGGTTACCTTCCCCTTAAGGAAGCCCTGTCCACTGTCCTGGGCATCTAGGGTAACACACTGTCCAAACGCCAGAACTGATCCTCTTTTTCAGACCCCTCGGAGCATCATCACCCTCCAAGGAGCACTGGGTCTTGTTAACTCTCCTTTCTCCCACCTTTGTGAAATCCTTACGTTCCCTCCCTCACCCAAATGCAGAAGAGAAGCTGCAAAACTGTCGTTCTCGAGAGCATCTGAGATCTTGCTCCCTCAGTTTCGCTCAAATTAACTGTTATAAAAACTGTCTACAGGTTTCTAAGTCCTACATTGACAGACATGAGAATCCAGTCTCCTGTTAAACCTGACATCAGACTTGCAAAACAAATGAAACAATGCCACATACCTCACTAGCATTTATTTCCCTTTGCAAACAAATTATTTTTAACAGCAACAAAAAAAGTTCTTTATATTAACCTGTAATCAGTTTATTACTGTCATTGAAATAGATTAATAAATACATCTTTAAAGGCTTTCAGTCCAACATAGTAAATATTAGCAGATATAAGCAAGAGCAAAAGCCCTCAGGGGCCCTCAATAATTTTTCAGTATTAAAGGCATCATGAGACCAAGAAGTTGAAAACCACTGGTCTCCCCACTGAACCTGGACCTTGTGATTAACCTGGTTCACTGCTCACCTGCTCAGCCAGGACCTTAAACCTCAGGCCATTCTCAGTGACCCAGAGTGTTTGCTGCAGGGACACCTGGGCCAGGCCAGACCCAGAGGTGTCCTTGTCATTGCTCCTTCTGTCTTGGTTTTTCATCCTTGGAGGCCTGGGGGCTTTACTGGGTGGGCTGGAAATCCGGGGGAGGGTGGGCATGGGCCTTGGATGCTGGGGTCCCCAGCCACCTTAACCACGCCAACAGCCAGGGCTCCTCCCCGCTCTCTGTCCCTCTTCCTCTGTCTCTGAGGTCCAGTGGTGGCTCCTCATCCCCTCAGGTCCTGGTGAATCCTGTTGTCCCCACCTGGAGTCCATGGCGTCTGAAGTCAACGCAAGTTCAATGCCGAACATGCCGCCTGATGCTACAGCAGCAGGTTTTCAGCCTGTGGCTGTCTCCCACTTTCTTCTTGGTTGGGAGCCATGTGGAAGCACTAGTTTCCCTGAGACCGGCCCCTGCCCCATGGTGACAAGCAAATGAGGTACGACAGCAATAGCCTGATGAGGGAGATGGGGCTGGGGACTGAAGAGGGGGTCACAGGGGCCTGTGGTGGAGGCTCTATGATGTGTCCAGAGTAAGAAGGGCCTTTTCCTCTGGACGCTGTGCTGTGGGAAGAGAGATGTCCAGGGCTTCTCTATTCGCCTCTGAGACCAGGGAACTGGTCCTGGTGTCTGCAGTGGGTCCCTGCCCTGTGAAGAACCAGGCCACCCTCAGGCACCGTGACACCCTGGGCCCCTGTGAACGCTGGGCAGATAAACAGGGGGCTGTCATCAGATCCCAGCCTGAAGAAGGGCCTCAGGGGCCCAGAGAAGAGCGAACGGGGACACGTGTAGATGTGCGATCGGTCCCTCATGTTATAGAAGGAGACATCTCCAGACTCGTAGTCCAGGAAGACGGCCACCCGGCGAAGGCGCTCTTTCAGGGGAAGAATCTTTTCAGGGGAGGACAGGACCCGGTACTGGTTTCCAAACATTTCCAGGGTCCAGAAGCCATTCTGAGGAACCAGCAGGGCCTCCCCTTTCCTCGCCACACTGTCCTCACAGACCCCAACAGACCACACCATTACGTTTCGCACCTCCACCTCCCAATAATGCCTCCCTGAGGAGAAGCTTTGGGCTCCCAGGACACAGGGCCGGCAGTCGAATCTCTCGGGGTTGTCAGGCACGCTCTGCCTGGAGGGTCCCCGCCTCATGCTTCTCCGGTCCTCTGACAGGAAGAGCTCGGGATGAGCAGTGTCTGGGTCCAGGACCACATCAGCTGCAGAAGAAGTCCCAGGTTTAGGCCTGGGGTCTCAGAGAGGTCCCAGAAAGCAGGAGTTAGGGGAGACATCTTGCATGGGATGGGATCTCCATGAAGGCCCCTTGATCCCAGATCCCAGCTCACAGATGGAGAACCCCCGAGGCTGCACTTCTACCTGGTGCGTGAAAGCAGCGGGGCCCCAGGTAGAAAATAACTGGGGCTCTCAGAAATGTAGAAAGTTTAGCAAATGAGCTGAAATTAATGGCTCCCACTTTCTCTCCACTCTCAGATCTGCCCCCTTTTCTATTCAAGACCTGTGACCTCTGAGTCTCTCTTGAGTTGGAATCTTTCCAACTTGGCTTAAACCAGCAAAGGGTCCTCTTATTGGTCCTCTGTGCTCCACCAGCTTAACCAGGTGACATCTGACTTAAGTGACTGACAAGGGCAATGTTCAGAAGGTCCAAAGGCGGACAATGTCCCCACACGCCAACCTGCCACCTGAGAGGTGCGTCTGGCAAAAGGTGGGGGAACTGTTTCCACCGGGCTTTGCTTTGACACCTGGTCTGAAGTGACCTCTCTGGGTGCAGGAAGTACTCCAGGCACCTGAGGTTCTGCGGGCCTCCCCCACCTGCAGCTCTATCACTGAATCCACCTACAGTTCCCTTGTGTTAATATGGTTTTCTCCTTTCCCCATGTAGGTATTTCTGACAGTGACAATTGTGAAATTCACCTAAAGAGTAAAGGCCCAAGCATCATGGCATCTACTAAAACCTGGATTCTCTGGTGCCTGTGAGCAGAAGGGGATGAGTCACAAAATGCAAGGTGCTCATCAGGGGAGGCAAGTGGAGGCTGTAGGCTCCCTCGTGCCCTGTCCCTGCCCCTCGCAGGCTGTGCACAGCATCAGTGCCCTCCTGGGGCACCTATCTGTCCAGCCCTGAGACAGGCTTGGGACAGCTTCCTGCCTGTCCCACCCAGAACTCCTCACTCTGCAGCCTGGACCGTCTCCCAGGTTGTGACTACCTCAGCCAGTATTGTCTTCTTTCAAACTAATGCAGGATCCAAAGAGCAACAGCTACTGAAACAGAACTGTGGGAAGGTCCACTCTGTGTGCTTGGCCTCTGGTCATCATGGATGAAATTATACTAAAAAATGAGGGTGGGAAGGAAGCCAAGAGCTGATCAAGAGCCACGGAATTCCCTGTGGGAAGAGCTGGGATCCTGCACGGGGTGGGATGCTGCTAGTGAACTGGCCCAGCCCCCTGTCCCCGCCCACTGTGGCCCCTTGTGCCTCTCAGCTCAGGTGTCCCTTTGGCTGGCTAGTGGGGAGGAAGCTCTGGGACATGAGGGACTGTCAGGGGTGCTCACCGGCATGTAAGAGGCCTCTTCTCCATCCTGCAAGGGGACAGACAGAGTGAGTGAGCTTCAGGAGATAACAGCAACCAACAATACACATTGAGCAGGGAATCATTCAATTCGGGAAATGCTCAACTCACGCAATTCTTCTTGAAGTTGCTCTGAAAAATAAACAGAAACAAATGAATGTCTTCAACAGAACTAGAATTTAGCCCGTATTAAACAAAGGTCTAGCCCTTTCTGTGAAGCCAATATCCCATCCCCCACAGGCAGGGAACTGTCCACATTCCAGAAATGATCAGAGGACCAGGTGGCTGGATTATCAGTACTTATTTAGGTTGGCTTTCTTTCAACAATATGAAAGCGAGCTGGAGGGGTAGTGACTGGGACGCAGCTCCAAGGCCTGACTGCTGTGTCTCTGGTTCTCTGTCCCCCAGGCTTCTGCTGCCCGAGCTGTGTCCTTGGAATGACCATGAACTGCCCTGTTACTCTTTTACCTTTTATTGGACGTTCTTTCTCTCTTTTCCCACACGTTCCTTCCCCAGTTTCTTACGTGCAGTTTCTTTCTCTTCATTTTCACAATCTTTTTCCACTGATGGAGATCCTTTCTCCCTGCGGAGTTTCGTGATGAGACCGATGCTCCCAAGGATGACAGTGAGGAGCACAGCAGGCAGGATGACGGCCAGGACCTCCATCCAGGGAAAGGCAGGCATGCTGGGGATAGAGGGCTCTGGAGGAGGCCAGGAAAGTCCCAGCGAGACAAGGGAGACCGCCCCTGAGATTCACATCTGAGGAGCTCACTCAGGTGCGTGCTCTGTCCCCTTCTCCCTCAGAAACCCACAGTAGTGGGCACAGCTGGGGGCTGATGAAGCCAATTCCTATACAGGGACCCACAAAAAAGAGGCCACCCCAGCGGCCCATCTCACAAATCCACACTTACATCAGCCTGCATGGACTGGAAACGCCCCATGGTCAAGGACAACTAAAGGACACCTGTCCTAATCCTCCCCCTCAGCTTCAGCCACTCACCTTCCTCTGGAAAACACACCTACTGCCTTACAAGGAAACCCCGGCCTCCTAGTCAGTCGTGCCCGTTTCCACCTTGGTAACCCTTGCTCTTACCCAGAATCCCTCAGGAAGAGGCTCCCCTGCTGGTGAGGACCTGCACCCTCCCCCAATCCAAGGATGGTTTTCCCTTGAACAAGGGACGTAAAACTCGTTACTAAATTGTTTTAGTTTTGTCACTTGACAGGGCCCAGAAGACAGAAGACAGAAGTATGTGGAGCCACCATGGGAAGGACCAAGATGAGGAAAGCCAACCACCGCCACCATCCTGGCACAGCCACCATCACTCTTGTCTGGGCACTGCAATGCCCTCCTCCTTGCTTCTGCTCACATCCTATGCAGTCTGTCCTCAGCAAAGCTGTTTCTGTGAGATTATCTCTCTGCTCAAAACCCTGTGGGGTTTTGTATCTCCTTGAGACTAAAAGCCAAGATCTACTCGTGACCTACATTGCCTCATGTGGCCTGGACCCATTGCAGATCTGAATTCATCTCCTCTGATTCTCCATGAACTCAATCCATTCCATCCACAGTGGCCTCTTGGGGTTCCTTGAAACTGCCAGACATGCTCCTGACTCAGGCCCTTTGCATGTGCTGTTCTTGCCACTTGGCTTGCTCATTCCTCAGTTGCCCACCTGCCATCTTTGCATTGAAGCCCTTCCTTACCATCCTGTTCATAATTACAATTCCCCTTCCCCTATCCCGCCCTGCCTCATCCCCTCATTAAATTTTGTACAGAACTCATCATCATCTGATATAAAAGTTAACTGATTATTTTACTCCTTGCTTTAATTGTTTTATTGATTACCCTCTGCTTCCCTAGAATGTAAGCCCCATGAGGTTAGGGATCTTCATGTATTTTGTTCAGTGATTAATCTTTGGTTTCTAGAACAGTGCCTTGAACATATGTGAGCCTTGCTAAGTATTTGTTGAATGACTTTAAGAATGTTTGTAGATCACCCGGCCAGGTGTGGCTCATCGGTTGAGTGTCAATCTAGGATCCAGGCGATCGGGGTTCGATTCCTGGTCAGGGCACATGCCCGGGTTGCGGGCTCGATCAATAACTCTCTCATCATTGATGTTTCTATCTCTCTCTCTCCCTCTCCTTTCCTCTCTCTGAAATCAATAAAGATATACTAAAAAAAGAAAGAATGTTTGTAGATAGACAGACGATCCCCAGTTCTGTCCTTGGAAAATCCCATGAACAGGAGGCGAGGGCTTCAGCACACAGCACCATCAGGTGTAGACAGCTACCTGCCCTCTGCATGTTTTGTGATTGTTCTAAATGTTTAAAAATTGCTGCAGGATCAGAACCATAATGGGGGAAAACTATCAGATTTACCCTCGGATAAGAGGCTCCTCCTCAAGTTTTGAGACTACCTGATGTTCCCCTTGTGATGAGGGGAGAGGCCTCAGCTCAGCTGCAGCCTGAGTTCTTCAGGGCCCAGGACCCACCCCAGCCTCCATCAGTTCCATTTAAGTTCCCATTTGTCTGCTGAGGATCCTGCCTCCATGGGCTGGAACTAACCTGGAATGAAGATCACAGAGTCTTTCTCCTGGCCCAGCAGGGTGTTGTTGATGGAGCAGGACATGTTTCTCACAGAGCTGTCCATGATGATCACGGCCATGGTGACCCTAAAGAGGCCGTCTGTGCCCTGGGTGTAAGCCTCTTCCAGGGCGGGCACAATCTCACCATAAGGGTCCCTCCACACTGCTTGGGGCTCTGGGTACCACCCTTCAGATGTGCACTCCAGCAGGATACCCCCATCCTCATGGCCCTTCATTTCAATGAAGGGATCGGATCCCAGGCCTGGGGACAAAAATCTGGTGGTGTTCGGGGGGCCTGAGATTTGGAGAGAAACTTTCCCCAAGGGTCACACTGTGAAAAAGCCACCAAACGATGTGAAACCACGCACCTGCCACCAGGAGGTACATGACAGCCTCGTCGTAGGACCTGCCTTGTTGGAAATAACAGCGGTAGCGGCCACTGTCGTGGGCCGTGACTTGGTGGATGATGAGGGCCACCCTCCCCCTGCTGATGTCTTCACTCACAAGGGTGGTCCGTCCTCGGTACTGCTCCATCTGCTCCTCTGGCCTCTCGCGGCCACCCTTGTACACCAGCACTGCGGGCGAGAACTGAGACCGGAACCACCGCACCTCCATGTCCTCAGCACTTTTCTCAGGTGACAGGTGGCAGTGAAACATGGTGCTTTCTCCCACCATGGCCAGGATGGGATCAGCTGGCCCCACGACAGTAAACTGGGCTGTTGGACAAAGGGGCAGAATCAGGCAGGGCACCAGCTGTGCAACATCCAGGGCAAGAAAGGAAGTGGCTGTTCCAGGGGCAGCTATTCCTGGGCTGAGCATTCTGGGGCCAGCAGCTGTGGCTGGTTGGAGCAAGAGAAGCCTGGTAAAGGCCCTGGCCCCGTAGTCCATTTGGAGCCTTATCCCAATATGCCAAGGTTGTGGGTTCGATTCCCCACATACAAGGATCAAACAATGAATGCATAAATAAGTGGAATAACAAATCTCTCTCCTTTCCTCTCTAAAGTCAACACAATACAAAATTCTTTTTAAATAACTAAAATAAAAAGAGAGAGCTGTCCAGTCAGCATCTACTGAGGCTGCTAGTGCTTGGAGAACAGAGCCCAGAGAAGCACACACTGAGCACCCACAGACCCTGTGCTGGCAGGGGTTTTCTCCTGTTCCCCAGGCCAACCCGGTGCCTGGAGGGAAGGTGGAACTGGAGCTGTCCAGCATGGTAGCCACCGGCCGGGCCCAACCGAAATGTGCTGTCAGTGTGAAATGCACATACAAAATTTGAAAACTTGGAATAAAAAAAGAGTTAAATGTCTCATTCATAGTTTACATTAATTAAAAGTGTGAATGGTAATATGTTGGTTATTTGGGGTTATTTGCCTTTGAACTGGGCAGTGCTGGTGCCAACCCGGGCGCAGGTGCAGACGGAAGGAGTGAGCACAGCCCCAGGGGACAGTGGGCGGGCGCCAGAGGCAGCGGCTACCTGAGACCAGAGCGGACAGGCCGAGGAGCGGGAAGCAGAGCAGGGGGTCCGGCAGGGGCACGGGCGGGGAAGCAGCCGGCTCCATGGCACCGGGGACCAGCCACCCAGGGGAGGCCTCGACCGCAGGCCCGGGGGCGCAGACCTGGGGAAAACGCCAGAGAGACTTGGCACCACAGTGCTGATCGAGGTGCGTCCCTGTGACCCGGGTCGGTGCCATCACAGCCCCCGCCTGTGTCCTGGGCACCACCTTGCTCCCCCGGCTCAGGCATCTCCCCCAGACAGACGCAGGAACGCTCCCCGCACAAGCCAAGGAGCCACGGCCCCCTGCGCGGCTCCCCC
>NW_015505022.1:26650-42176 GCF_001595765.1 Miniopterus natalensis
CCCCCCCCCGCCAGGTTCCAGGGCACTGATAAAGTTGGTGGCTGTTGTCAGGCTTCTCCGTGGAGGGCCCATCACAAGCCAAGATTGAATGTGATGACAAGGGCGACGGTTCCTGTGATGTGCGCTACTGGCCCCAGGAGGCTGGCGAGTACGCTGTGCACGTGTTGTGCAACAGCGAGGATATCCGCCTCAGCCCCTTCATGGCTGACATCCGCGAGGCACCGCAGGACTTCCACCCAGACAGGGTAATGGGCACGTGCTGCTAGCCTGGGTCCTGGCTTTGGTCTCATCTTGCTTCTGCTTGGGGGGCTGGGCTGAGTGGTGTTCCAGGCCTTGGGCTATTATCCCCAGCAGTGTTTTCCTGCCACCCTGTATCCTTGGTGGCCTGCATTTGGTTCCCTGAGATCTGGGTGGTCTCCCATCAGGTGAAGGCACGTGGCCCTGGATTGGAGAAGACAGGCGTGGCCATCAACAAGCCAGCAGAGTTCACGGTGGATGCTAAGCACGGCGGGAAGGCCCCTCTCCGGGTTCAAGTGCAGGTGGGGTGCCCACCCATGGCGCAGAGTTGGGGGTGGGCAGGTGCCCAGATCGGGGCACTGACCAGTTGGCCAGGGCACTGGTAAAGTTGGTGGCTGATAAACAGGCCTACTTTCCAGGACAACGAGGGCTTCCCCGTGGAGGCATCAGTCAAGGACAACGGCAATGGCACTTACAGCTGCTCCTACGTGCCTAGGAAGCCCGTGAAGCACACAGCCATGGTGTCCTGGGGAGGCGTCAGCATCCCTAACAGCCCCTTCCGGGTGAGCAAGTCCTCCATAGGCCTTGAACAGTCCTTTAGCACATCTTCCTAGGGCGCCTGTTGTGTTTTTATCTAGCTCTATTAGGCAAAACGTGAATCCCATACAGCTCACTCATTCAAACACGCAGCTCGGTAGTTTTGAGGCCATTCAGAGTTGTGCAGTTGTCACTACAGTTGAAGGTTAGGTCGTTTTCATCACCCCAACAGAAACTCCTCTATCCCCGGAATCCCCCTCCCCCAGCTCTAAGCAACCACTAATCTGCTTTCTGGCTATGGGCTTGCCTGTTCTAGACATTTGTTAGAGATGCAGCCATGCAATGTCTGGCCTTTGGTGTCTGGTGGTTTTCACTCAACATAATGTTTTCTTTTTTTTTCTTCTTTTTTTTAATATATCTTTTATTGATTTCAAAGAGAGGAAAGGAGGGGGAGAGAGAGAGATAGAAACATCAATGGTGAGAGAGTCATTGATCGGCTGCCTAGCCCACAACCCGAGCATGTGCCCTGACTGGGAATTGAACCCCGATCTCCTGGATCCTAGGTCGATGCTCAACCGCTGAGCCACGCCCGGCCGGGCAACATAATGTTTTCATTATGGTTATTCCACATGGTAGCATAAATTGGTACTTCCTGCCTTTTCATGGCTGAGTGATATTCTACTGTATGGATTAGACCACATTTTACTTATCCAGTTATTTTTTGATGGACCTTTGGTATTTTTTACCTTTTGGCTGTTGTGAATAGTGCCACTATGAACATTTTGGTACGCGTGTGCAGACGAGTAATCTCATTTCTTTGGGTAGATAGATACCTAAGGGTGGCAGCGTCATACAGTCATTTTATGGTTAATCATTTGAGGAACCACCAGACCACTTCCCAAGGTGGTTGCACCATTTTGTGTAATGGCCAGCAGTGGATGAAGGATCCCCTGCCTCTCCAGGCTGGTCATGCCCTTGCACTTACCCCTGTACTGTGCAGGTGAACGTGGGAGCCGGCAGCCACCCAAACAAGGTCAAGGTGTATGGCCCAGGAGTGGCCAAGACAGGGCTCAAGGCTCATGAGCCCACCTACTTCACTGTGGACTGCACGGAGGCTGGCCAGGGTAAGGCTCTGCCTCGGGTAGGTGGACTGGTGGGTGGACGAGTGGGTGAGTGAGGTCCCAGCCTCCACTCCCTCCCCTGCTGCAGGTGATGTCAGCATCGGCATTAAGTGTGCCCCTGGTGTGGTGGGTCCCGCTGAGGCCGACATCGACTTTGATATCATTCGCAATGACAATGACACCTTCACGGTCAAGTACACACCCCGTGGGGCTGGCAGCTACACCATCATGGTCCTCTTTGCTGACCAGGTGGGTGTTGCTGCTTCCTGCCCCTAATACTGCTGGGCATTGAGGTGCTGCTCTCCTCTTAGTCCTCTTCTCCCACCCACTGCAGGCCACGCCTACCAGCCCCATCCGGGTCAAGGTGGAGCCCTCCCATGATGCCAGCAAGGTGAAGGCCGAGGGCCCTGGCCTCAGCCGCACAGGTGAGAATGACCACCCTCTGGAGAGGTCGGGGACCTCAAGGGTGATTGAGGAAAAGTGCCCCTACATGGTCACCATGTCTCCTCAGGTGTCGAGCTTGGCAAACCCACCCACTTCACGGTCAATGCCAAAGCCGCTGGCAAAGGCAAATTGGATGTCCAGTTCTCAGGCCTGGCCAAGGGGGATGCAGTGCGTGACGTGGACATCATCGACCACCACGATAATACCTACACGGTCAAGTACACTCCTGTACAACAGGTAGCTATCTTACCCCCCTGCAGCTGCACCCCTTCACTATACCCACCAAGCCAGTGGTCCTCCTTGAGCGGTGGACTTCGTGGGCTGCTCCAGGCTTCCAGCCCACTCTCATTTCCCACCTGGGAGACAGTGGGCATGGAAAGCCAGGGGTGGAAGAGGACCAGCCCCCATGCCTAAGCGGGGAAGCCACAGGCCAGGGAGACCAAGGTCATAACCTATAACTCTGCCCTTCTGCACCCCTTCCAGGGCCCAGTAGGCGTCAGTGTCACTTATGGAGGGGATCCTATCCCTAAGAGCCCCTTCTCGGTGGGAGTGTCTCCAAGCTTGGACCTCAGCAAGATCAAGGTGTCCGGCCTGGGAGAGAGTAAGTAGTTGGGGCCCTTGTCCTTGTCACTGAGGATACTCCAGGGGCTGCCTGGACTAAGTGTCATAGTTCTTTTTCTTCTTTTGTCATCTCAACAGAGGTGGATGTTGGCAAAGACCAGGAGTTCACAGTCAAGTCAAAGGGTGCTGGTGGCCAAGGCAAAGTGGCATCCAAGATCGTGGGCCCCTCGGGCACATCAGTGCCCTGCAAAGTGGAGCCAGGCCTAGGGGCTGACAACAGTGTTGTGCGCTTTGTGCCCCGTGAGGAGGGGTCTTACGAGGTTGAGGTGACCTACGATGGTGTGCCTGTGCCTGGCAGTCCCTTTCCTCTGGAAGCAGTGCCCCCCACAAAGCCTAGTAAGGTAATTGAGGTATGGGGGCCACCCTGTCTTTTCCAGACATGCCCTCGTCCTTTATCATTTTTGTCCTTATGACCGATGGCCTTCCCAGGCCTGCTTATGCCCCTGTCTTGTGGGAGAGGGAAGCCAAGACAAGAGGAAGTAAATGGAAATGGGGGTCTGGGGTCAAGGGTCAGGGAGGTGGTGTGGTTTCAGCTTCTGACCTGTCCTTCTTTCCTCAGGTGAAGGCATTTGGGCCGGGGCTGCAGGGGGGCAGTGCAGGCTCCCCTGCCCGCTTCACCATCGACACCAAGGGTGCCGGCACAGGTGGCTTGGGCCTGACAGTGGAGGGCCCCTGTGAGGCCCAGCTCGAGTGCCTGGACAATGGGGATGGCACATGCTCTGTGTCCTATGTGCCCACTGAGCCTGGGGACTACAACATTAACATCCTCTTCGCTGACACCCACATCCCTGGCTCGCCATTCAAGGCCCACGTGGTTCCCTGTTTTGACCCATCCAAGGTCAAGTGCTCAGGCCCTGGGCTGGAGCGGGCCACCGCTGGTGAAGCAGGCCAATTCCATGTGGACTGCTCGAGCGCCGGCAGTGCAGAGCTGACCATCGAAATCCGCTCTGAGGCGGGGCTGCCAGCCGAGGTGCATATACAGGACCACGGTGACGGCACGCATACCATCACCTACATCCCCCTTTGCCCCGGGGCCTACACCGTCACCATCAAATATGGTGGCCAGCCTGTGCCCAACTTCCCCAGCAAGCTGCAGGTGGAGCCCGCAGTAGACACCTCAGGTGTCCAGTGCTATGGGCCTGGGATCGAGGGCCAAGGTGAGAGGCCCCACTGTGAGACAAGGGGGCTGGGGGCAACCAGACCTCCTGGAGCCCCATGCCTCTCCTCATTGCCCCCCTGCAGGTGTCTTCCGAGAGGCCACCACTGAGTTCAGCGTGGATGCCCGGGCCCTGACGAAAACTGGAGGGCCACATGTCAAGGCTCGTGTAGCCAATCCCTCAGGCAACCTGACTGAGACCTATGTGCAGGACTGTGGTGATGGCACGTACAAAGTGGAGTACACACCGTATGAGGAGGGTATGTGCTGGGTCTCCTGAGAAATATGGGACATGGGCAGGGTAGCCTGGGCTCCTTCTTACCTGGCCTGCCATCATCCAGGACTCCACTCTGTGGACGTGACCTACGATGGCAGCCCTGTGCCCAGCAGCCCCTTCCAGGTGCCCGTGACTGAGGGCTGCGACCCCTCCCGGGTGCGCGTCCATGGGCCGGGCATTCAAAGTGGCACCACCAACAAGCCCAACAAGTTCACTGTGGAGACAAGGTGAGGAAGCGCCTAAGAGGCGGGGTGCAATGGGCCTTGAAACCCCAGGACTAACTGGCTATCTGTTTGGACCAGGGGGGCTGGCACAGGGGGCCTAGGCCTGGCTGTAGAGGGCCCCTCTGAGGCCAAGATGTCCTGCATGGATAACAAGGATGGCAGCTGCTCAGTCGAGTACATCCCCTATGAAGCTGGCACCTACAGCCTTAATGTCACCTATGGCGGCCACCAAGTGCCAGGTGAGGAGGCAGGTCAGCTAGGGCCAGGCTGGAAACACCCACTTGCCTCCACTCTGTCTCACACAGAATCCATCCCTCTGTCCCCCACCCAGGCAGTCCTTTCAAGGTCCCTGTGCATGATGTGACAGACGCGTCCAAGGTCAAGTGCTCTGGGCCTGGCCTGAGCCCAGGCATGGTCCGCGCCAACCTCCCTCAGTCCTTCCAGGTGGACACAAGCAAGGCTGGTGTGGCCCCACTACAGGTCAAAGTACAAGGACCCAAAGGTGAGTGTCCACATGTTTAAGTGCAGGGGGTTGGGAGGGAATGGTTCTCTTTGAGAGGCAAGGGAAGGAGAGCAGAGGCCCAGCTCACAGAGGTTGGAGCAGGTGTGCAGGCAGTTAATAGAGGAGCCTCAGGTGACAGGACCAGAAGGAGATAGAATAGACAGGACTTGGACACTGAGCAGATGTGGCAGGAGGGAGAGAGGGCCAGGATCAAAGATGACACCTAGATTAGTTTCTGGTGTCACAAGGGCTCAGGCCCATTCCTGGGATGGGCAAATGAGGGCAAAGTGAGGTGTAGGCCTGGAGCAGGGGACTGGGTGCACAGCTGAGGCCCTGCCATTCAGTGTGGTGGGACTGAGGGCTCAGGAGACTGGCTGAGTCTGTCTTTGGGACTGGGGACAGGCTTGGTGGAGCCAGTGGATGTGGTGGACAACGCTGATGGCACCCAGACAGTCAACTATGTGCCCAGCCGTGAGGGTCCCTACAGCATCTCTGTGCAATACGGGGAAGAGGAGGTGCCCCGCAGGTAAGAGGCAGCTCACTGCCAGAGTAGGGGTGGCAGGCTGGGCATCGAGAGCCTTCTTAATCACTCACAATACCCTGTCCCCACAAACAGCCCGTTCAAGGTCAAGGTGCTGCCTACGCATGATGCCAGCAAGGTGAAGGCCAGTGGCCCTGGACTCAACACCAGTGGCGTGCCTGCCAGCCTGCCTGTGGAGTTCACTATTGATGCAAAGGACGCAGGGGAAGGCCTGCTGGCTGTCCAGATTACGGTGAGCTGGCTGCCTGGGCAGCCTGGCCCTGCTGGACTGCCACTCCAGGCACAGGGAAGGCAAGGCAAGGCAAGGCAAGGCAAGGGAGGAGCCCAGGCTGAGGCTGTGTGCGATACAGGGCATGCAGCTGGGGCAATTCAGCTCTCCCTTGAGAGTGATGCTAGCCAGGGCAGGTCTCCTACCTCTAGGATGCTGGTGACAGGCACAGGCTTCCCCACCCACACACTAGCTCACTCCTGACTTTGAGCACATTACCAAAGCCCTTAGTTCCTCAGCTTGCCTGCTTGTAACATTCTCATGGGCCAGGTATAAGTACTAGGACCTTGAGATCTTCCAGGGTAGTCCTAGTGCTAGGGCGGAGGATGGAAGCCAAGAGGTACTCATGGGCATAAAGCAGAATGGGTGCCAAGCTCCCTGGCCTTGCCTGACGTCCTGTGGGGGAAGGGAGCATTGGGCATTTTGGGACTTCTCTTCTGGACCTTGCCAATGGGGAAGTAAAGACAATGCTGGATGCAGGCAGCTATTTTGGGCCATGGCGGGTGAGTGACTTGGAGGCTGTCCCTGCAGCAACAGCACTTGATACTTGCTCCTTTGAGAGAACCTGAGGTAATTCTGGGCCTGGGTAGGCTTAAACCAACCACTTCCCTCCCCTGTGTTCTGCCACACAGGACCCTGAGGGCAAGCCCAAGAAGACGCATATCCAAGACAACCACGACGGCACGTACACGGTGGCTTATGTGCCAGATGTGACGGGCCGCTACACCATCCTTATCAAGTATGGCGGTGATGAGATCCCCTTCTCCCCGTACCGTGTTCGTGCCGTGCCCACCGGGGACGCCAGCAAGTGCACGGTCACAGGTGAGCCATCCCGCCATCGGCCACGGCGCTCAGCACGGGGCTTGGGTGTGCCTGTGTGCAAGGGCTCGCTGCTTGGGGCAGCGTGTGGGAGTGGGGGCCGCCCCCTTGAGTGACTCACCTGACCTTTCTCCTTGCTCTCTGCCCTCTCACCTCAGTGTCAATCGGAGGTCACGGGCTAGGTAAGCTGCTTGCCGGGGCCACTCCCAATGCCCCTCCTGCCCAGAGGGCAGCTTCCTTTCCTGTTCTGTGCTGATTCCCAGGACAGTTCCAGCTGCAGCTCTTGGCAGGGACAGAGGGGGGGGCTGGAGGGTTAGGGCCCAGGGAGGCCTCTGGAGCTGAGCATGAGCGCTCCGGCCCTTCCCCTCTCTGGGCCTCTGTTTCCCGATCTGAGAAGTTGGGTTGCAGCTGAGAGCTTTGGGGTGAGGTGCATCCTGAGAGGCACCCCGCTGGGGCTCTGGGGTCTGGGGATCTTGGCACCCCAGGAAAGTCCTGGAGGTGGGCAGCACGCCCTTCCTTCTTGCTTCCTCCTTTCGTGTCAAGGGCTCCTGCGTGGGCTAAGGGGTCAAGGGGTCTCCCCTGACAAGCGAGAGTCCCCAGCCCTGGCCAGATCCACAGACCCTCATCCCTACCTCCCAGGGCCCTCTTCGACCCAGGCCGGGGGAGGTGGAGCCTGCATGAGCGGGTGGGGCTAGCTGGTAGTGCAGTAGCACCAGCATCAACTGCTTGAGCGGCCAGCATGGCGGGGCCCAGCCCAGCCTCAGAGCCCCAAAGTGCACTCTGGCCTATCCGCCCTCCCTGCCTTCTTCCCTACCCCTATTCCCCCAGCCGTGAAGTTATTCAGAGGGTCTCCAACTGGGCATGGGAGGTCTCCTACTCTGGTGTGGCAGGGGAGAGCCAGCCCCAGCCAGGGACACCAATAAGAGGCGACCAACAACTACTTGGGAGGCTCTGAAGGCTGCAGGCCTGGAGCTTGAGTGAGGCAGCCAGCATGACAGTTGAGTGGCTAGGGTTTTGCAGCAGGGGCTCATCTGCTCTATAGAGCAGGCCCTGGGATCTGACATGATAGGCATGTGTGCCTAGGGCAGGGGGACAAGGCCTTGGAGACCAGAGGTGGGGTCAAGCCTTGGTTGAGGGAGTAGCCTGTTTACCTGGCCACTGTGTGCAGAACAGAGGCAAAGAGCCCAATTGGGGAGCTGGTCTTTTTTTTTTTTTTTTTAATCCTCACCCGAGGATATTTTTTCCATTGCTTTTCAGAGAGAGTGGAGGGGAGGGAGAGAAACATCGATGTGAGAGAGACACATCGATTGGTTGCCTCCCGCACTCACCCCAACTGGGGCCAGGAATCAAGCCTGCAGCCGAGGTACATGCCCTTGGCCGGAATCAAACCCGGGATCCTTCAGTCCATTGGGCTGACACTCTAACCCCTGAGCCAAACCAGCTAGGGCTGAAGTCACTTTTAGACTAGCCAGAAGGGCAGCTTGGGCCAGGCTTGTGGCAATGGGACTTGAGGGGGGCACCAAGTTGGGAGGTGTACTTTGAGGATGGAGCAGCCAAGACCTGCTGATGGGCTGGGTGGGAAAAGTGGGGATTCAAGGGTAACCGTGAGGTTGGGGCCCAAATCACTAGCTAGGTGGTGGGTTCAGGTTCCCAGCTAGGGAGAGCAGGTGTTGGATGGGTGTGAGGTGAGGCCTCCCAGGGCAGAATGGGCAGCAGGTGGCCAGGTCTAGACTGCAGGAGAGCTGCAGAAGGCCAGCATGAAGCCTAGGGTAGCAAGAGCCCTTGGCCATAGGGAAACTCAGTGGCAGGCTGGCTGGGGAACCTCTTGAATGTAGCCCTGGATCAGGTTCCATGCTTCTGGTGGCTTCCCTGGCAGGGGCCAGCCTACCTATTACTTTGAGGTCTCACAGCCCACAACCCCCTGAGCCTCCACGGCTGAGCCCAAGTCATAACGTCACTGTCCCTTCCCTTTCCTCAGACACTCTGGGGCCCTGGAGGCTGCTCAGCTGCTCTGCCCTTGCAACCTAGAGGTGGTGGCTGTGGCTTGGACTTCCTGTCCCCCTTCCCTCTGGGTGCTGCCACTGCCTGTGCGCTGTGCTGCTAGGGTGCTAACCCCGCTGCCTCCCTGCTTCCCTGCTCCCAGCTCCCTGCCTGCTCCAGGCTGTGCCCAGCCGCCCCTCACCACAAGCCTTCGGTTGAGCAAGCATTCTCAGTTGTCAGGAAACTCCAGTTTCCCCTTCAGGCCTGGGGGCAGGGGGAGGTTGGAAGGCGAGTATCACATTCCCCCACACTGCAGCAGGACTCCGCCTCACTGCATCCGCACACAGCACTGGGGGCCAGGGCCAGGCCACAAGGGCAAAGGCAGCTGTGGGCCCAACCATAGCACTGGCATCGATCGGTCAGCATGGTCCACCACACCAGCTGAGGCTGAGTTGGCAGGGGAGGTGGCAGCAAATGCTTGTGCCCCGATGGCAGCAGCGGCCTCATGGGCCTCCAGGCCCGCCCTTCCTCCCAAACACCTGGGTGCCACCCATCAGGCCTTTCCCACGTGGGGCTACCCCCAAGACAGGACTTCCTGGCTAGAGGTGACTCAAGGGAACCTTTCCTGCCTTCTGAGAAACTACTCACCGTCCCAGCTTGGGGGTCAAGGGCGGGAGGCCTGGCTGTGCTTGGTGGTGGCAGTAAAAGGCCTGGGTGGGCAGCAGGCAGATAGGAGCAACCTGAGCACCAAGCTCATGCACTGGCCCCCCTTTGGGGACCCGCCCTGCCCCACTAGGTGCTGGCATCGGCCCCACCATCCAGATTGGGGAGGAAACAGTGATCACTGTGGACACCAAGGCTGCGGGCAAAGGCAAGGTCACCTGCACTGTGTGCACACCTGATGGCTCCGAGGTGGACGTGGACGTAGTAGAGAATGAGGATGGCACCTTTGACATCTTCTACACAGCCCCCCAGCCGGGCAAATATGTCATCTGTGTGCGCTTTGGCGGCGAGCATGTGCCCAACAGCCCCTTCCAAGTGACGGTCAGAAGGGGCCAGGGGTGAAGGGGTCTGGGTGGAACCTGTCCTGTCCCCCCTGGGGTTTCATTGTGATTTCAGAGTCTCCAGCTCTTGTATATTGCTCTGCAGGCTCTAGCTGGGGACCAGCCCACGGCACAGCCTCCATTGCGGCCTCAGCAGCTGGCCCCACCATACACCTACTCTCAGGGTGGCCAGCAGACCTGGGTATGGCCTGGCCCGCCTCCTCCTGGCTCACCTAGCTCTAGGGGACATTTGGGGGCTGGCAAGCTGGGTGTCCCATTGAGACCCCATTCTGGCACATGTGGGGAGGGACCCCAAATCTTCCTGCTTGGGATTCCCTTAGCGCTTATAGCCCCTCACTCCAGCCCTCTGTCTCCACTGCAGGCCCCAGAGAGATCCATGATAGGTGTCAATGGACTGGATGTGACCAGCCTGAGGCCCTTTGACCTTGTCATCCCCTTCACCATCAAGAAGGGCGAGATCACTGGTGAGTGGGAGCGGGAAGGAGCTTGGGAGCTGCAGACGCCAGGGTGTGCCGATGGGCTGCCCTGACCCCTACACATTGCCCTGCAGGGGAGGTGCGGATGCCCTCCGGCAAAGTGGCACAGCCAGCGATCACCGACAACAAGGATGGCACTGTGACTGTGCGCTACGCACCCAGCGAAGCTGGCCTGCATGAGATGGACATCCGCTATGACAACATGCACATCCCAGGTGTGCCCTTACAGTATGCCACCACCTCCTAGAGGCCTGGGACTAAGGGAGGACTTGGGGACGACACAAGGTCCCCATTCCACATGGCCCCTCTTCCTGCCTCAGGAAGCCCCCTGCAATTCTATGTGGATTACGTCAACTGTGGCCACGTCACTGCCTACGGGCCTGGCCTCACCCACGGAGTAGTGAATAAGCCTGCTGTCTTCACAGTCAACACCAAGGATGCAGGAGAGGGTGAGTGGCAGCTGTAGTTTTGACCTTCTGTGTGCTGTGGTATGCCCTCATCCTATGGAGAGCTGGACACAGGAGACACTCCTGAATGGGGCTCCCTGCCCTGCCCCCCTGGTCTCTGCTTGCCTGTTGGGGCTCTTCCTCATCTGTGTAGTGTCCCTGCAGTTCCCACCCTCACCCACGATTCTCTCCAGGGGGCTTATCCCTAGCCATCGAGGGCCCATCTAAAGCAGAAATCAGCTGCACCGACAATCAGGATGGGACATGTAGCGTCTCCTACCTGCCTGTGCTGCCTGGTGACTACAGCATCCTAGTCAAATACAATGAGCAGCACATCCCAGGCAGCCCCTTCACTGCCAGGGTCACAGGTGGGTGCCACTGGGAATAGTGACAGAAGGCAGGTGGCAGTGTGGGTGCAGTCTCTCTCTGCTTCTGGACACTCAGTGACTATCCCCTGCCAGGTGATGACTCTATGCGCATGTCCCACCTGAAGGTGGGCTCTGCTGCTGACATCCCCATCAATATCTCGGAGACGGACCTCAGCCTGCTGACGGCCACTGTGGTGCCGCCCTCAGGCCGGGAAGAGCCCTGTCTGCTGAAGCGACTGCGCAATGGCCATGTGGGTAAGAGGCTGAGGGGCAACGCCTTCTGAAAGGAGAGGGGTTGGGGGGGGGCACACCTTTCCCTGGCTGACAGCCCTGCTCTGTGCCCAGGAATCTCCTTCGTACCCAAGGAGACAGGAGAGCACCTAGTGCATGTGAAGAAGAGTGGCCAGCACGTGGCCAGCAGCCCCATCCCAGTGATGATCAGCCAGTCAGAGATTGGGGATGCCAGCCGTGTGAGGGTCTCAGGCCAGGGCCTCCATGAAGGCCACACCTTTGAGCCCGCAGAGTTTATCATTGACACCCATGATGCTGGTAAGCAATGGTGGCCTGCCAGCCAGGGTGAGACCACTGTGCTTGGCTCCCTGGCTCAGGGGTGTCCCTTCTGCAGGCTACGGTGGGCTCAGCCTGTCCATCGAGGGCCCCAGCAAGGTGGACATCAACACAGAGGACCTGGAGGATGGCACATGCAGGGTCACCTACTGCCCCACAGAGCCTGGAAACTACATCATCAACATTAAGTTCGCTGACCAGCACGTGCCTGGTGAGTATAGCGCACATGTACCTCTCCCATGGCTAGGTGACCTTTATCATACCCCAGAGTCAGAATGTAACCTGTGTGGGGCGTGGGCTGTGCTTTCCTCCTGCAGGCAGCCCCTTCTCTGTGAAGGTGACAGGCGAAGGCCGGGTGAAAGAGAGCATCACACGCAGGCGACGGGCCCCTTCAGTGGCCAACGTTGGCAGTCATTGTGACCTCAGCCTAAAGATCCCTGGTAGCTATAGAGCCAGGGAGGAGTCCTGGGGGGTTCTGGTAGCCCAAACCAGAAGGGTGGGGCCTGGAGCTCCTGCTCACCAGGCTGTCCCCCACTTACAGAAATTAGCATCCAGGACATGACAGCCCAGGTGACCAGCCCATCGGGCAAGACCCATGAAGCTGAGATTGTGGAAGGGGAAAACCATACGTACTGTATCCGCTTTGTGCCTGCCGAGATGGGCATGCACACGGTCAGCGTCAAGTACAAGGGCCAACATGTGCCTGGGAGCCCCTTCCAGTTCACCGTGGGGCCCTTAGGAGAAGGGGGAGCCCACAAAGTCCGCGCCGGGGGTCCTGGCCTGGAGAGGGCTGAAGCTGGAGTGCCAGGTAGGCCTGCTTCCTGCCAGGTTCTTGCTCTCCTGGGCAGGGTTGGGGGTAGAGGAAGATCAGCCATGCTTGGAGGAGGCTGAGGCCAGGGGTTACAGCCCTCCATGAAAACACACTGCTTTCCCACAGCTGAATTCAGTATTTGGACCAGGGAAGCTGGCGCTGGGGGTCTGGCCATTGCTGTTGAGGGCCCCAGCAAGGCTGAGATCTCCTTCGAGGACCGTAAGGATGGCTCCTGTGGCGTGGCCTATGTGGTCCAGGAACCAGGTACTACGGGACTCGCTGGGGTCAGGGGAGGCGATGCCATGGTGTGGGTGTTAGTCTGGGTCTATGCAGACAGCCTGGCTTGGCTCCCACCCTCCACCTTGACCCAGGGCCACGAGGCCATTTGTGGGAGGCTAGAACACTGACAAATGGGGGCCTCCCAGCATGCCAAGACCTGCCTCTCTCCCTGCCCAGGTGACTACGAGGTCTCAGTGAAGTTCAATGAGGAGCACATCCCTGACAGTCCCTTCGTGGTGCCTGTGGCCTCTCCCTCTGGCGATGCCCGCCGCCTTACTGTTTCTAGTCTTCAGGTGAGGCACTGAGAGAAACCGCCTGCCTGGGGCTACTGGGCCCGGCCAGACCAGAGCTGCTGCACAGAACAGGCCTCGGCCCTGTGTCAAGTGACCCACCCAGCCCTGCTCAGGGCGCCGGGCCTCTGCTCTGGCCGGGTGCAGCCCACGCTTCAGGTTGGCAGGAAGCACCCCTGCCCACTGCGTGGAGTTTTTCTCGTGTCTCAGGTCTAAAGGCTTTGAACAGAAGCCTGTGCCCCTTGAGCACCAGGGCTGAGGTTTAAAGAGGGATAGCCTGCAAGGGCTGAGTGCTGCCACTGGGTGGGGCCTCCCTCCCTTCATACTGCCCAGGTGTGATTGCAGAGCGCGTGGGTCTGGGGGTGGGGCGTGTGCCTGTAGCTTGCTGCCCCTCGAGATTCAATGGCTCTCCCTCTTTAAACCAAGTTGGACGCCAGATGGGTAAGTGCAACCCTGTGGGCCTCCTGCTTCTGGGGCCCTGCCCTCCTTCGCCCCAGCCACCCTATCTAACCACGTCTGTGCTTCTAGGAGTCAGGGCTAAAGGTCAACCAGCCAGCCTCTTTTGCAGTCAGCCTGAATGGGGCAAAGGGGGCGATCGATGCCAAGGTGCACAGCCCCTCAGGAGCCCTGGAGGAGTGCTATGTCACAGAGATCGACCAAGGTGAGGCTCTGTCCCTACCCGGCCACCCGGCCATCTGCCCTGGCCCCACTAGGAGAAGTGGGCCTGCCCAGCTGGCTGGAATCAGGCTGAGAGTACCAAAGGAAGGTACAGATTCTGTAAGCAGCCGAGACAAGGCCCACACACCTGGGCTCCCTCAGCCAGGCAACCCTGGCACTACTCGTGACCCACACCCTTGTGAATCTGGCTCAGCAGCCACAACTGCTATAAAGAAGACAGCCTTCTGCAGACAGCCTTCAGGATGCGGTCTCCTGAAGGAGAGCCCTCAGGTGCAGCCAAGGGGCTGCCTGGCCCTTTAGCCAGGGCATGGCACTTACTGACAGGCCTGGGGCAACCCAAGGATGGGAGAGTGTGAGAGTGTGAGCATTGCTGCTAGGCTCAGTTTCACTAGTTTCACACCCTAATCCTGCCCCTTGCCAGCTATGGGACCCCGAGCAAATTCCTGCCTGCCTCTGAGCCCCAGTTAACATGCGAGGAGTATGGCATTCATGGTGACCTTTCTAAAGAGGCAGTGAGGTGTGAGTTTTGCTTGTAAAAGATTTCAGTCCAAAAGAGCCCCGAGAGACTGCTTGGGCATCTAAAGCTTCACCCCTCAGGTTTTAGGAGGTCTGTGCTGTGGGGTGTGGGTGCCCAGCATGGTCCATGGGAGAAACCGAGTGAGCTACGTGGACCTGCTGGATTCATGCTGGCGGCCAAGGGAAGCTCTTCACAGATGCCACTTGCTCAGTTTTGAAGAAGGGACCCCAGGTCCACAGCATGCCCCTCTGCTCCTCAGATAAGTACGCCGTGCGTTTTATCCCACGGGAGAATGGCGTCTACCTGATTGATGTCAAATTCAATGGCACCCACATCCCTGGAAGCCCCTTCAAGATCCGAGTTGGGGAACCTGGGCATGGAGGGGACCCAGGCCTAGTGTCTGCCTACGGAGCTGGCCTGGAAGGTGGCGTCACAGGTAGGTCAGTGGGTGCAGCTTCCGGTATGTGGACACAGCTACTAGGGCTCCTCTAAGATGTCAGTGACAACAGGAGGCACACAGAAATGACAAAGCTATGCTGTTGGGTGGGGAGTGGGGGACTAGGGTAGGGAAATGGGCCAGACCAGCTCTGCCTGACTTCCTGTGCCCCCAGGGAGCCCAGCCGAGTTTATCGTGAACACAAGTAACGCGGGAGCTGGTGCCCTGTCAGTAACCATTGACGGGCCCTCCAAGGTGAAGATGGATTGCCAGGAGTGCCCCGAGGGCTACCGCGTCACCTACACCCCCATGGTACCTGGCAGCTACCTCATCTCCATCAAATATGGTGGCCCCTATCACATTGGGGGCAGCCCCTTCAAGGCCAAAGTTACAGGTAAGCCTTTGCACCAGACTGGTGGTGCCCAACTCAGTGCCTGGCACTCCGGCTACCTCTTAGCTCCACCTGCTGTGCCCTGCAGGTCCCCGTCTTGTCAGCAACCACAGCCTCCATGAGACATCATCAGTATTTGTGGACTCACTGACCAAGGCTACCAGTGTCCCCCAGCATGGCACTCCAGGCCCAGGTCCCACTGATGCCAGCAAGGTGCTGGCCAAGGGCCTGGGGCTGAGCAAGGCCTACGTGGGCCAGAAGAGCAGCTTCACAGTGGACTGCAGCAAAGCAGGTGGGTGCCTGGAACACAGGAAGGGGGTGTTGAGGGCTTGGGAATGCCTTTGAGGGTGTAACTGTCAGTTCTAAAGCCACTTCCCATTTGGGCCTGCCTCCCTGCCCCTCCCCCCTACCCTTTGGGAAAGTACCTTGAAGGAGCTGGAGTTTCTTATTCTGACCTGGGGGGGGGGGGCCAGGGG
>NW_015505023.1:0-12183 GCF_001595765.1 Miniopterus natalensis
CTGGCTGCTGCTTGTATGCGCCCTGACCTGGGATGGAACCAGCAGCAGGTGTATTGGGAGGATGCTCCGACCAACTGGGCTACCGGCCAGGCACAAAGGAGGTTCTGGGGCGGCCCCAGAGCCTCCCTGGGTGAATAGTGTGGGCCGCACTGCTGGCCAATTGGGAGGTCAGTCCTCGCCCCTAGGCCTGCGCTGCCCAGAGGGGGAGGGGGGAGGGGACCGCGGCTGAGCTGACCCTGGCACAGAGGCCCTGGCGGCAGGCTGCCCCTCCCCCCAGTCCCTCAGGGCTCTGTCAGCGTCACAGCCCGTCCCCAGGGCCCGGAGGGTGCCCCGCACACAGGCCCTACTCAGGGACTGTGCTGAATAAGCGAAGGTGCATATAAACCCACGAAAACTGTCCCAAGGAGGAAGGGGCTTGGGAACTTACAAAACGCTCTGCGTAACTGGAGGAGGACCACACGAGGGCCTCGAGGGTGACGAGTAGTGTTAATATGTTCCAGTTTTCCCCTTAAAAACAGAACCAAAGACCTGTTGTCTTTCATTTTTTAAAAAACCAATTATTTTTATGGTTGACACTGTTGCAGATGTCTTCCTTTTCCCTCCTCTGCCCCCGCCACCCCTCCCTTTCCCCCTCTGTTGAGTCTTAACAGGGTGGACGTTTCTGCGTGGATCTCCCGGAGCGTTTCTCGCAGATTCAGCGCAGGCGGGGAGCAGAGCGTCACCATGACGATGCGACAGCCTGGCAGAAATCAGGGACATGAACGGAGCTCTCAACACCTGCGGAGAAAGGCCAGGTGGCTGCGCTGGCTGCTCAGTACTGTCCCCCTGGAAACTGCGCAGAAGCCAATAAAACAGACGCCAGTGGTAGAAGAGGAACGTTGGATTTATAATCACCACCCGAAACTTAATGGTTTTTCAATACACTACAGATAGCCTGAAATGTAACGGAAAAAAGGGTCCATTCACGTCAGCGGCAGGTTTCGACAGGAGCCTGTCTGCGGAGCCCTGAAGCGGGGCTGCCCGGGCAGCGGGGTGCTGGCCCCACTCAGGAAGATTTAATGCTTTAAACCTGCCAGGTTTCCCCCAAGCAGCTAACTCAGTGCAATCCTAATTTTTAAAACAAACTCTTCACGAATCTTGAAAATTTTACCCTGAGTGTACGAAGTGTCCCTGCAGCATATGTATGTATATATTTTTTTATTTTTAGTTTTTTAATCTTTACCTGAGGATATTTTTTCCATTGTTTTCCAGAGAGAGAGGAAGGGGGGGGTAGAGACATCGATGGGCTGCCTCCCGAACTCGCCCCGACCGGGCACCGAGCCTGCCACCCAGGTGCCTGCCCTTGGCTGGAACTGAAGCCAGGACCCTCGTCCACAGACCGACCCTCTAACCACGGAGCCAACTGGCCAGGGCCGCAGTGTAGTGTTTATTGCTGCAAAACAAACGTCCCCAAGACTCAGCCGCTTAAAACAATCAGATACTTTTGCCCCCTTTTCTGTACACGAGGGACCTGGGAGCTGCTTAGCGGGGTGGCTTTGGCTTGGGGCCTCTCACGAGATTATAGTCAAGACGTCAGTCACAGCGACAGTCGCCTGGAAGCTCGGATGAGGCGGGAGGCTCTGCCCCACTCCCGGGGCTGGCACGTCAGTGCCAGACGTGAACAGGAGGCCTCGGCTCCTCCCTTCATGGAGGCGCCTTCCCCCAGAGCCAGCGATGCAGCGGAGAGCAGGGAGGAAGCTGTGTGTCTTACGGCAGCTGTGGGGTCACACCATCACTCCTCAATGCCCGGGGTCCACGCTGTTTAGTGAAGACCCGAGCGTGGACGTGAGGGGCGAGCCAAGGCTGTGTGCGTGCCATCTTGGAGGCTGGCTAAGGCAGCCGGTGAGATGCTAGTGACCGGCCACCCGACGCCGAGCGGAAGAAGTGAAAGGCGTCCATACCTAGAACCATGGGAGCCACACTGCGGGACCCCGAAGACGAAGCGAAGATCCTAAAAGCATCTAAGTGGGGACCCTTCAAAGGAGCGACCGTGACAGGAAGCTTGGCGGGTAGAATGACAGGTGTGTGCTGAGCATAAGCCATCACCCTGGAGTCCTGTGCCCGGCAAAATACCTTTCAAGAAAAGGGCAAAGGAAGTAGGTGAACCAAGCCCGCCTGGCCTGGCGACCTAGGATCCAGGAGACCACGGTGTGATTCCCGGGCAGGCTGCAGGCTCAGCTCCCAGTGGGGGCGCGCAGGAGGCAGCCCATCGGTGTTTCTCTCTCTCCCTTTCTCTGAAATCAATAAACATTTTTAAATATGTCTTTATTGGCTTCAGAGAGAGGAAGGGAGAGGGGGAGAGAGAGACCTCAGTGATGAGAGTCCATCAGCTGCCTAGCGCGCAGCCCGGGCGTGTGCGCCGACCAGGACTCCAGCCTTTCCGCGCGGGAAGCCACCCGCGAGCCCGCGGGCGGGGTCACCACATCCTAGCCGGAAAGCGCCCCTGCGCGCGAAGGCCCTCGCCACGTCCTCTCCTCCGTGGAGACCCCAACCCGGGAAAACAAGGGGGGGCGAGCCGTCTGCACGCCGCGGCTCGGGCCTCAGACTGTCCATCCGCGGGTGGTCGGCCCGGTTCGGTTCGGTTCCGCTGCGCAGAGGTGAGTGGTGCCGGCCCGCGCAGGGCTGCCCGGAGCCCGTGGGCGGATCCCGCTTCCCGGCCCGCCCTGGGCGCGCTCTGCACCCCTNCTGGCGGGTCACCGGGTGCTGGGGCGGCGCCTGGAGGCCAATCAGCGGTCACACTGGGTGCTGGCGGGTCACCGGGTGCTGGGGCGGCGCCTGGAGGCCAATCAGCGGTCACACTGGGTGCTGGCGGGTCACCGGGTGCTGGGGCGGCGCCTGGAGGCCAATCAGCGGTCACACTGGGTGCTGGCGGGTCACCGGGTGCTGGGGCGGCGCCTGGAGGCCAATCAGCGGTCACACTGGGTGCTGGCGGGTCACCGGGTGCTGGGGCGGCGCCTGGAGGCCAATCAGCGGTCACACTGGGTGCTGGCGGGTCACCGGGTGCTGGGGCGGCGCCTGGAGGCCAATCAGCGGTCACACTGGGTGCTGGCGGGTCACCGGGTGCTGGGGCGGCGCCTGGAGGCCAATCAGCGGTCACACTGGGTGCTGGCGGGTCACCGGGTGCTGGGGCGGCGCCTGGAGGCCAATCAGCGGTCACACTGGGTGCTGGCGGGTCACCGGGTGCTGGGGCGGCGCCTGGAGGCCAATCAGCGGTCACACTGGGTGCTGGCGGGTCACCGGGTGCTGGGGCGGCGCCTGGAGGCCAATCAGCGGTCACACTGGGTGCTGGCGGGTCACCGGGTGCTGGGGCGGCGCCTGGAGGCCAATCAGCGGTCACACTGGGTGCTGGCGGGTCACCGGGTGCTGGGGCGGCGCCTGGAGGCCAATCAGCGGTCACACTGGGTGCTGGCGGGTCACCGGGTGCTGGGGCGGCGCCTGGAGGCCAATCAGCGGTCACACTGGGTGCTGGCGGGTCACCGGGTGCTGGGGCGGCGCCTGGAGGCCAATCAGCGGTCACACTGGGTGCTGGCGGGTCACCGGGTGCTGGGGCGGCGCCTGGAGGCCAATCAGCGGTCACACTGGGTGCTGGCGGGTCACCGGGTGCTGGGGCGGCGCCTGGAGGCCAATCAGCGGTCACACTGGGTGCTGGCGGGTCACCGGGTGCTGGGGCGGCGCCTGGAGGCCAATCAGCGGTCACACTGGGTGCTGGCGGGTCACCGGGTGCTGGGGCGGCGCCTGGAGGCCAATCAGCGGTCACACTGGGTGCTGGCGGGTCACCGGGTGCTGGGGCGGCGCCTGGAGGCCAATCAGCGGTCACACTGGGTGCTGGCGGGTCACCGGGTGCTGGGGCGGCGCCTGGAGGCCAATCAGCGGTCACACTGGGTGCTGGCGGGTCACCGGGTGCTGGGGCGGCGCCTGGAGGCCAATCAGCGGTCACACTGGGTGCTGGCGGGTCACCGGGTGCTGGGGCGGCGCCTGGAGGCCAATCAGCGGTCACACTGGGTGCTGGCGGGTCACCGGGTGCTGGGGCGGCGCCTGGAGGCCAATCAGCGGTCACACTGGATGCTGGCGGTCATCGCAGGCCAGGGTCCTAAGCCTCCGACCGCAGCTGCAGGAGCCTGGGAAGGCCTCACGGGCTGCGCTGGGGGCAGGGCTGCCTTCCTTTCTGGAGGCTCCAGGACCGTCCACCCCTGGCCTCCCAGCTGCTGCAGGTGTCCACATCCCTCCGCTCCGGCCTCTTCCTCCGTCTCCCAGGCCAGCAGCGTGGTGTCCTCTGACCTCCTTCCATCCTCACGTCTTCTTCTGCCCCCTCCTCCTTTCGGGGACCCTGTGATTATGGGGCCCTCTGGGTCCCCCAGGCCGGTGTCCCCCGGCCATGTGGCCCAACACAGCCGCAGGTTTGGGTGAAGACGTGGGCATCTTCGGGGGACGGGCCTGCCTTCCACAGGGGCTCCTGGCACCGAGCGGGCAGAGGGCAGGTGTGCTGCTGGACATCCCACAGAGCACAGGACGCCCCACAACCAAGATGATCAGACCCCGAATGTCAACAGTGCCCCTGCTGGGAGCCCCGGGGAGCCTGGGTGAGAGCAGGGCCCCCCCGCAGACAGGGCAGGCGGCATCAGTCTGGTTAGGTGTCACCCGGCCAGCGCTGACCGCGGACCCTGCTTTGCTATCACCATACGTCCCTTCTAAACTGTTCATTCTGCTTTCCCACCGGGCGGGCGTCTGCCCGTCTCGAGGAGCAGTGCGCCGCCCTGGGCCTCACAGGGACACCCCCGGGAGTGGCCACTGGGCTGGCTCCGGTGGCAGGACAGTCTCCCGGGTGCTGGCTCCCAGCTGACCACATGGTCCCCCTGGTGCCCATCTGTCCGTGAGTCAGGCTTGTGTGGAGCAAGGGTCCGTGGCCGTTCTAGACACCCAAGCAGAAAGGGGAGCCCCTCGGCCCGCTGAGCAGCCACTGCCCCTCATGGCCCCCACTGGGAAAAATTACTTCTTTGGCTTTGCAAGAACACTCACTGTTCAACAACCAACAAGAAAGTTAAAACCGTTGCCCACAATTTCATCACCGAGATAACCACTGCTGAGGCTCGGTGAAGGCCACTCAGATGTTTCTAGAGGCCTGGGCAGCGTTGGGGGGACTCACGGAGACACAGAGCAGGGGTCGGGGTGCTCCTTCCAAATTAAAAAATTACCTTTAAGGAAAACATGGTTGATGAAATGAGATGGATGCTTCTTTACCCCCAAGTTGAAAAGACTCTCTTAGGGTTCTTTTTAGAAATCACAAAACCACAAAGGGATGGGTGTCCCTCGGTTTGAGCAGCACTGGCTGGCTGGCTTTGAGCAGGGAGGAGCTGGCCGTCCTGCGTCCGGTGTGCCCTCTGGGCCCCCTGCACCCCGGAGGCCCCCGCGCCAGCCCCCAGCTCACGGCGCTGGGCCCTCAGGGTCGGTGGTGGCTACAGCCTCAGTGGCTGGATTTAAGGTCGGCTTTTATATTTGCAAAGAACTTTATTTCTTGGGGGAGGGATCTAGGTTTAAAGGTGTTTTCTCCTGGGGGACACGGCTGGGAAGGGTCTCGGCTCCATTTTCTGTGCCCAGACTTGTCTTCAGCCTTCGAGCGTTGCTGGAGATCGGGGTCACCCTGGCGGTTGGTCCTTGTACGGGAGGGACTCTGTCTGAAAGTTACCTTGGTCCTCGGGGCTGTGGCTCATGCCCACAGGCTTTTCTGGATCACGGTGGGAACCTTTGGTGCACAGGCTCCTGTGAGCCCCGGGATCCTTCCTCGGAGCCCCTGAGCCCCCTCTGACCCTCTCCTCTGGCACCAGGTGCCCCGACTCTGGGCCTTCTCCATCACCGCTGTCTTCCCCATCCCGCGGCACACGGCACATCCTTCTGAACGAAGGTCAGCCCAGCTCTCAGAGCCCTCCAGTGGCAAAGCCAGTGTCCCTGTGGGCTCTGCGCCCTTCCTCCACCCGTGTCCTGACCTCTCTAAGCGGTGGCCCCACCGCCACCGCGATCACTGAGAGCACGGAAGGTCACCGGGTCATCTGCCCGCCTGTCTCCTCCCCAGGGCAGGCGCCGCTCATCCCACACCCCCAGCACCCGCACAGTGAGCCCCGCGGTCGGTCGGTGCTCAGCCAGGGACAGCTGGACAGAAGCTGTGGCAGCTCTGTCTTGCCCTGAAATGACCTCCGGCCTTTCCTGGACTGTAACCTGCCCCTGCCCCTGCGTCCCACTCGCCGGCAGGGACCACTTCCAGGAGTGTGTCTGGCCCGTACCTCGCTCCCGCTGTGGCCTCCTCCAGGGTCGGCTCGTCCGGGCTCCCGTTCTGACCAGGCCCGTCCCCCGCGGGCCCCGGCCCCTCGCCCCGGCCTGGTTTCCCCTCCCTGTTGAACCCTGGGAGCGGCTGGGCCTTCACAGGTCATTCCTGCTCTGACCAGAGTCCACTTGCTCTGCCAGCAAACGGGTGAATCCGTCTCTTCTGCAGCGGAGCTGAGATGTACCCAGTTGGCTGTGAGCGCGGCAGGCGTGGGGCACGGAGCCCCCCGTGTGGCCTGCGGGGTCTCCTGAGACCCGATGAACATCACCCTGCTTTGAGGGGCGCATCTTCTCTCTTGCGGGGGACGCGGAATTCAGGGGGTTCCGTCAGGCACCCGCCCCGAGTGAAAGTCAGCCTCGGCCGCCTCCGGGACCAAGGCCAACAGTGGGCTTCCTCCCTGGGGTGGGCCCGGTGCCCTGGCCGAGGCCTCCGCGGCGGGCGGTGCTGGGCTCTGGGTGGACGGGCCTGGACGTTTCTTGGTCCTGATGTTCTGGTCAGTTTGTGAGGTGCCCACAGGAGACTTGCTGCTGCAGCTTTGCTCTCCCAGGAGACCAGCCCCCAGTGAGGACAGGCCTTCGGGGAGCAGGCAGCATCCCCCAGTGTCGTCCCCCAATATCATCCCCCAGTGTCACCCCCAGTATCATCCCCCAGTGTCACCCCCAATATCATCCCCCCAGTGTCACCCCCCCAGTGTCATCCCCCAGTGTCGTCCCCCAATATCATCCCCCAGTGTCACCCCCAGTATCATCCCCCAGTGTCACCCCCAATATCATCCCCCCAGTGTCACCCCCCCAGTGTCATCCCCCAGTGTCGTCCCCCAATATCATCCCCCAGTGTCACCCCCAGTATCATCCCCCAGTGTCACCCCCAATATCATCCCCCCAGTGTCACCCCCCCAGTGTCATCCCCCAGTGTCGTCCCCCAATATCATCCCCCAGTGTCACCCCCAGTATCATCCCCCAGTGTCACCCCCAATATCATCCCCCCAGTGTCACCCCCCCAGTGTCATCCCCCAGTGTCGTCCCCCAATATCATCCCCCAGTGTCACCCCCAGTATCATCCCCCAGTGTCACCCCCAATATCATCCCCCCAGTGTCACCCCCCCAGTGTCATCCCCCAGTGTCGTCCCCCAATATCATCCCCCAGTGTCACCCCCAGTATCATCCCCCAGTGTCACCCCCAATATCATCCCCCCAGTGTCACCCCCCCAGTGTCATCCCCCAGTGTCGTCCCCCAATATCATCCCCCAGTGTCACCCCCAGTATCATCCCCCAGTGTCACCCCCAATATCATCCCCCCAGTGTCACCCCCCCAGTGTCATCCCCCAGTGTCGTCCCCCAATATCATCCCCCAGTGTCACCCCCAGTATCATCCCCCAGTGTCACCCCCAATATCATCCCCCCAGTGTCACCCCCCCAGTGTCATCCCCCAGTGTCGTCCCCCAATATCATCCCCCAGTGTCACCCCCAGTATCATCCCCCAGTGTCACCCCCAATATCATCCCCCCAGTGTCACCCCCCCAGTGTCATCCCCCAGTGTCGTCCCCCAATATCATCCCCCAGTGTCACCCCCAGTATCATCCCCCAGTGTCACCCCCAATATCATCCCCCCAGTGTCACCCCCCCAGTGTCATCCCCCAGTGTCGTCCCCCAATATCATCCCCCAGTGTCACCCCCAGTATCATCCCCCAGTGTCACCCCCAATATCATCCCCCCAGTGTCACCCCCCCAGTGTCATCCCCCAGTGTCGTCCCCCAATATCATCCCCCAGTGTCACCCCCAGTATCATCCCCCAGTGTCACCCCCAATATCATCCCCCCAGTGTCACCCCCCCAGTGTCATCCCCCAGTGTCGTCCCCCAATATCATCCCCCAGTGTCACCCCCAGTATCATCCCCCAGTGTCACCCCCAATATCATCCCCCCAGTGTCACCCCCCCAGTGTCATCCCCCAGTGTCGTCCCCCAATATCATCCCCCAGTGTCACCCCCAGTATCATCCCCCAGTGTCACCCCCAATATCATCCCCCCAGTGTCACCCCCCCAGTGTCATCCCCCAGTGTCGTCCCCCAATATCATCCCCCAGTGTCACCCCCAGTATCATCCCCCAGTGTCACCCCCAATATCATCCCCCCAGTGTCACCCCCCCAGTGTCATCCCCCAGTGTCGTCCCCCAATATCATCCCCCAGTGTCACCCCCAGTATCATCCCCCAGTGTCACCCCCAATATCATCCCCCCAGTGTCACCCCCCCAGTGTCATCCCCCAGTGTCGTCCCCCAATATCATCCCCCAGTGTCACCCCCAGTATCATCCCCCAGTGTCACCCCCAATATCATCCCCCCAGTGTCACCCCCCCAGTGTCATCCCCCAGTGTCGTCCCCCAATATCATCCCCCAGTGTCACCCCCAGTATCATCCCCCAGTGTCACCCCCAATATCATCCCCCCAGTGTCACCCCCCCAGTGTCATCCCCCAGTGTCGTCCCCCAATATCATCCCCCAGTGTCACCCCCAGTATCATCCCCCAGTGTCACCCCCAATATCATCCCCCCAGTGTCACCCCCCCAGTGTCATCCCCCAGTGTCGTCCCCCAATATCATCCCCCAGTGTCACCCCCAGTATCATCCCCCAGTGTCACCCCCAATATCATCCCCCCAGTGTCACCCCCCCAGTGTCATCCCCCAGTGTCGTCCCCCAATATCATCCCCCAGTGTCACCCCCAGTATCATCCCCCAGTGTCACCCCCAATATCATCCCCCCAGTGTCACCCCCCCAGTGTCATCCCCCAGTGTCGTCCCCCAATATCATCCCCCAGTGTCACCCCCAGTATCATCCCCCAGTGTCACCCCCAATATCATCCCCCCAGTGTCACCCCCCCAGTGTCATCCCCCAGTGTCGTCCCCCAATATCATCCCCCAGTGTCACCCCCAGTATCATCCCCCAGTGTCACCCCCAATATCATCCCCCCAGTGTCACCCCCCCAGTGTCATCCCCCAGTGTCGTCCCCCAATATCATCCCCCAGTGTCACCCCCAGTATCATCCCCCAGTGTCACCCCCAATATCATCCCCCCAGTGTCACCCCCCCAGTGTCATCCCCCAGTGTCGTCCCCCAATATCATCCCCCAGTGTCACCCCCAGTATCATCCCCCAGTGTCACCCCCAATATCATCCCCCCAGTGTCACCCCCCCAGTGTCATCCCCCAGTGTCGTCCCCCAATATCATCCCCCAGTGTCACCCCCAGTATCATCCCCCAGTGTCACCCCCAATATCATCCCCCCAGTGTCACCCCCCCAGTGTCATCCCCCAGTGTCGTCCCCCAATATCATCCCCCAGTGTCACCCCCAGTATCATCCCCCAGTGTCACCCCCAATATCATCCCCCCAGTGTCACCCCCCCAGTGTCATCCCCCAGTGTCGTCCCCCAATATCATCCCCCAGTGTCACCCCCAGTATCATCCCCCAGTGTCACCCCCAATATCATCCCCCCAGTGTCACCCCCCCAGTGTCATCCCCCAGTGTCGTCCCCCAATATCATCCCCCAGTGTCACCCCCAGTATCATCCCCCAGTGTCACCCCCAATATCATCCCCCCAGTGTCACCCCCCCAGTGTCATCCCCCAGTGTCGTCCCCCAATATCATCCCCCAGTGTCACCCCCAGTATCATCCCCCAGTGTCACCCCCAATATCATCCCCCCAGTGTCACCCCCCCAGTGTCATCCCCCAGTGTCGTCCCCCAATATCATCCNGTCCCCCGGCTCCAGGCCTGGGGCTCCCCCGGCCCCCCTCAGCCCCCGGTGTGGGCCGCAGCCCTTCCCCTGGGTCCCCGTCCGGCTGAGAGCTCGGCCGGTCTTCCCGGCCTGCTCCCTGGACGTGTGGACAAGCGTCCGTCCTCCGGTGGCTCCTTCAGGGGGCCTGGCCGGTCCCAAGTCTGGAGGTGCCCCTCTGGGGTGTCCCGGAGCCCCCCGTCTCCGTGCCGGGTGGCGCTCCGCAGGCGGGACCCGGGGCCCCGCTCGGAACCTGCCCGTCCCTGCGGGAGAAACGGCCTTTCGCCTGGGTTTCCGGGCGGGCGCCCGAGCCCGGCCCCTGGGTCCTGGCAGGGCTCGTGGTCCCGGCGGGGCCCCGGGGTGCTGGAGGTCGGGGTGCTGGAGGTCGGCATCCCGTTGGAGGCGCAGCTTGGGGAGGGGCGTCTGGAAGACGGGCCCCTCTGCCTGAGTGGCCTGGGGTTGGGCCCTCCCCGGGCAGCCTTGGCCTGGGGAGACCGTAGGGACCCCTCCGTTGTCTCCACTTGGGACCCTGAGAGCAGCCTTCCCAGAGGACCGCACGGGCCCCCGGCGAGACTGCAGTTTGGGGGCGCAGTTTCTGAGCACGCGTGTCTCCCGGGTGTTGTGTGGGACGTCCTGAGGCCCGAGAATTCCTAGCAGAAGTCAGTTACCTGGGATGACGGCTGGGCAGCCGAAGGCGTGGCTGCAGCTCTGTGCCAGCTGACCCGCCCGGCGCAGTGGGTCAGCCTGGGCGGGGACAGGCTGGCTCTTCCCAGGGAGGTGACCTGGCTGTGGACAGAGGCCTTCTGTCCGNGGGGGGGCAGGGGCAGGGTCCACGACCCCTGCTCCTCTGGGCCTGTCCGCCGAGGGCCTGGGCCGGCGTCCAAGCCCCTGTGGTCGCCCCGGCTGCAAGAGGTGCCCGTGGGTCTCGGCTGCCGCAGCGCGTCCGCGCTGGTTTCGCCGGCAGGCCGTGGCCGCTTCCCTCAGGTGTTGCCCTTTTCCTGCCACTCAGTGAGACTGACACCCATTCTTTTGTGTAATTTGCTCTTTTGAAAATATGCGTTGGCCCTGGCCAGCGAGCTCAGTGGTTAGAGCGCCAGCCGGCGGGCTGAAGGGCCTCGGGTTCCACCCCGGCCCGGGGCCTGTACCTCGGTTGCAGGCTCCGGGCCGCGGTCCGGGCGCGTGCCTCTCACGTTGGGGTTTCTCCCCCGTCTCCCGCCCCCTGTCTCTGAAAAACCAGCGGGAGGGTGTCCTCAGGTGAGGGTAACGCACACAGGCACCCCGAGACGGCGACAGGAGCGCCGGCGCTGGGCGGCGGGCGGTGCTGGCCCATTCCCCACGCTGGCCTGTGCCCTGGGGCTCTCGTTACGTCACCGGTCCCTGCCCTGCTGTCACCGGTTCCTTTCATTTTGTTGTGTGTTTTAAACTTTGGACCAGGTGAGACGCTCGCTCGTGTGCAGGGAGTTCCTGACCTGTAAGTGGCCCGCGGGGGCCGCCCCAGGCCTCCTGTGGCTCGGACAGGACTGTGCCCTTCACTCAAGGGAAGCTGTCTCCGGGGATGCGGAGTGAATCCGAGGGCAGGACCTCTGGGGGTCCAGGCACCCCTGCACCCCTGCAGTGTGGTGTCCAGACGCGGGGAGGGGGACACGGGTGCTGGACACGCCCCAGGGACGGGTGGGTGGGTGCCCACTCCCATTTGGACTCCCTGGGAGGGACCACCTGGGGCCCTCTGCCCAGGCCCCTGCGCTACCCGGGTGCCTTCTCCAGAGTCAGGCTCTAAACTGTCCTGTGCTGTGCTGTCCTGTTGGGGCTCCTCCTCCCCTGCACCCTGTGGCTGCCCCACCTGTCTGTCTTCAGGGCAGCAGTGGGCCCACCCCTGATGGGACTGGCACAGCCTTCCTGGGCTCCGACGGGCCGGGGTGCGGCCCGACCTCACGGCTGCTGGGCCTGGGCCGGGTGGGGGGCCTCGGGCTGGGTGCAGCTGCCGTGTCAGGGTGTGCCCCTTGGGGAGGGCCTGGTGGGTAGCTGCTGGGGCTGCGCCCTGCCCTGGGCTCCTCAGACTCACAGGATG